>JBBPBS010001169.1:1114835-1128275 GCA_037974835.1 Cicer judaicum | reverse complement strand
TACAAAAAAAAAAATCATATTTATTAAGTTCTTTCATGTTAAAAATTCTAAATTTTTATGGGAAATTATTATAATGTTTTAATAAGCATGCAAAAAATCATTCAAAAATCCCAACAATACATATTAATTGATTCAAAAACAAAAACAAAAATTGTTAAAGAAAAATATTTGATGAACTATTATTTAAAAATAAATTTAAAAGTATTAAAAAAGAATTATAAAATATTTATAAAGACTAAAAATTTATTTAATCTATCATAAAATTATTCGTTATTAAAATAAAACCAAATATATATGTAGACAAAAGTGCAATCAATGATAAAAATGTGAGAGTTGCAATGTATAGCATGCAATATGCATTGGAAATTTGTATTTCCAAATAACTATACGGCTCCTATTCTAAGAACCATAATTCTAATTTATGCTACTAAAATTAGAGAATTCATATTTGGAATATTCAATAATTGTCTAAATTAGTACTATATCTTAAAATTTAATTTGTACACAAGACTTGAAAGTAAAGGGTAAACCTGTAAGATCAGTATTTTCCCATTATTAATTGTTAATGAGATGCATTTTTCTCATTTAATTTTATTAGATATTACTAGATTATATATTAATTTTAATTATTATTTTTGGAGTGCATATGTTGTTATTTAATTTGACTCTATATTCGCTAATTTTGATTAAAAATAAAATAAATAAAGAAATAAATTAAATAATGCCTCCGTATAAATTAATTGAAATAATACTAATAAATTAATAATAATCGTAGTGTCATGTTTTGTTTTGTTAAAAAAAAAAAAACTATTTTGATAGAAAAGACAACCACCAAAAGATAAAAGAGATGGGTAACCTATTCCCGATTTTGTTATATCAGTCTCAGAAACACATTGATTGCGCATTCGTTAACCATTGGATCGGACTGATTTTTGGACAGCAGGTTCACAACATTCAGGTTTTCGTTTTCAATGGTCGGATCGGCGAAACGACGTTCAAAGAGGGAGAAACCATGCTCGTACAACAGCAGATTTTTGGTGTTTTCTTCTTGTTGTTTTTCATTTGTAGGCTTTATTGCTTTGTTGTGAAAGGTTAATTTTTAAAGAAATTTTTAGAAACCTTATTGGTGTTAAAAATAATTATTTTTCTAGAAATAATGAATGTGTTGAAAGTTGTTGTTATAGTTATCCCTTTAGAACGTTAAAGTTATGATTTTTATGAGACAATTGTGTGAATGCTGATATATAAATTAAATATTAAGATAATTATTTCTTATTTTAATGTGTGAAACGAATGAGACAAGAGTTTGTGAAGCATAATTCTAGAAACAACTTTGGCAGCGGTAAGGTCATCACTCCATTCGCTTTCCTACTTGAATTATACGTGATATAAATATACTACGATGTTATGTATTTGCTTTGTTTGTATGTTATCTTCAAAATATGTCTTATATGAATTACATATTTATAAATGATATTATGAGATTAAATGATTTGCGTTTGTTGATTGGTATTGGATGAATTTTTCAAGGTGATGACCTTGTGTCTAAGCTAGTTTGGTTTAGGACAATGTTGAATAGTCTTGGACGTTCTGGCTGAGTGATCTATTTTGTTACTAACTAAGGTGATGACATTCATGCATGCATTGATGGCCTGAATTTAGTCACGAGTATGTGATGACAGTTCATCACAAAGGCAACATGATTCAGAAGAATACTCAACGGTGGAGTACTGAACATGAAATTTTGAGAGCATTTGTTCAACGGTGGGACATTGTCCAAGGGTGGGACTCTTTGCTCTACAGGGTGGTGATATTCTGGAATCATGCATTGACATATAGTCTAATAAATAGGATTCTTGCATTTTGGTTGATTTGTATCTTGGTACTTTGTGAATTTTAAGTGTTAAATGAAGTATATGATTATTTATATTTTGCTATAACAACTATATATGCATGTCTATTTGCTCTGTGTTTGTTATTTGGAGATAACTCTTACATTTGACAAGACGTCACATATAGTGTTACTTGAGTGAATAATGTCACATTCAATCCAATAGGAGAAATGCGAGCAAGTACAATAGCATGAAGTTGGAAGCTCCGAGATACTTTTGTGTTGGGGTTAGACTTGTTGGGTGAGTTTTCCACATGTCTAAAGTTCATGACCAACTAGGATTTATGTTTGGGTAGTAAAACATCAAGAATTTTGTCTTTAGGAGTTTATTTTGTTTAACGTGTTAAATTTACTTTTCGAAATTGCAAATTCTTTGATTTATTATTTTTGAAAATATAACTAAAACTATTATTAATAGATTTTAAGGTAAATGGATATTTAAGATAATCATAAATAAATAAATACGAATTTGTATTTTTACGTTTAGAATTTCGTCAGTTAATGTCTCGAAAAAGCGAGATAGTACAAAACCGATCTATTTAGAGATTGATGAGGTCTTATTCAGATTCATTGCTACCACTTTAGTGGAGATCAAAGTAGTCAGGACCAATGTATGAGTCGAGATCACTGTAGTCGACATGTTAAAAGTTGTTCTTTGTGAATTAAACTCAAATTATAATTAATTATATGTTTTGTGACAAAAGATATCAAATTAGCTAGTGTTGGTAACTATGCATATATTTATCCACACAATTATAGTATAAAATTCATTAATTTAATTCCATTTAATTGGAAAGATTCATTGCATCCAAGTTTTAAAATTGTGATCACAATATTTGTATTTTGAAGTTGCAGATAACAATTTGAAAATTGTATCTATAATTCAATCAATTTCATAGATAATTATTTTATTACATTATTTTAATTTTAATAATAGAAAACAGTAACATTATACTCAATAATCGCATCACCAGTTGTAACATTAAGAAAATGTGTTCTAATTTCGGCAAAACCAAAAGACAACTTAAACCTCCCTGTGCCTCCTACCACCGCGAGTTCCCTCGTCGGTAGGCTCACCGGATTCCTTGAAAGAATACTAATGGAACTTCCACTAAATTCACCATATGTAAAAGTATAATCAACACACATAGTTAGTGTAACATCATCCTTATTTTGGCTAGATGACACATATAAACCTTGTGCATTTCCAATAACCTTTGATGTTTCCTCAGTACCTTCCCTAAGAGGATTGTCAATTACATAAACATTACCAAACAATGCAGACAAAGTAGTTTGGTTCGCATGTGCCACAACAATTGAACTAGGATTCTTTCCTGTATGAATATCAAAGTAGTAGAAGTGAAGGTGATATGCCGAATTCTGTGGTGCCATTGGAACTATACTTTTAGAATGATAAAATTCACAATTCACTAAGTTGATTACAAAACAGAGAAGTAAGACTAAGAATGAGATGAATTTGTTTTCCATACTTGATTTCTTCTATTTTTTCTTAATAATCTTGATTGATGTTTTTTTATTTGTATGATCATAGTGCAGTCTATGTATATATATTAGTAAAAAGAAAATTTGTCAAAAAAATATATAATAGTATCATCAATAATAAATTAATTCAAAAGAGCATTAATATGATAGTAGAAATATGAATTAACTTTTTTAGGGAAGAAATATAAATTAATTAATATAAATACAAAAGGAAATTTATTTAAAAAATTTATTTGATAAAAAATCTTATGATTAAACGAATGTTTGGTTTGAAAACTATATGTACTATTTGTAATAAAAATATATTATCAACATGATACAATGTATATATTTTTTTTTAAATAAAAAAAATTGGGTAGAGTAAATTTTTATTTTTTATAAATCAAAGTGTTATTAATGGTGTATATCTGGTTGGTATTAGTTGATCAAAATTTATATGTCATAGGTAGTTTAAATAGTTAAAATTGAAGTGTTGGATCAATAAAATTAAAATTAACAAGTCATAATTAGTATAACTAGTTAAGATTAAATTGTTAGATCAACAAAATTTTAATTGTCAAGTCATAGTTAATCTAATGTGATTAAATTGACTTGTTAGATCATAGAAATAACAATTTCTTGATCAATGTTATTTCAACTAGTTATGGTTGATTACAAACATCATAATTTCAAAGTCCTAATTATTCTAATTTGGTTAGATGGATATGGTGAATAATTAAAATTTATATTTTCTTAAGTCAATTTAATTAGTTAATTAGTTAGATTGAACCGATGAATAATCAACATTATAATTTTTAATTAATTTTCTATTAGTTTTTGAAAAATAAAATGTTGTTGGACTCAATCAAGGTATTAGGTCAATGGATATTTGATTGAACTATTTGATCAATAATTAAATTGAATGATTATTGACCCCATTAGTAAAAGACTCATATTGTTGTTTCAAGCACCTTGAGCAAGTGATTAGGATTTGCAAAGATTGACTCTAGTCTCTATAGAAAATCAAATTAAGAAGTGAGTAATGAAATGCAGAATAATCATAATCTCATAAACTTATCTAAGAGCGTTCTTTAAATATCCTCGACAATTCACATTGTTAGTAACAAGTTCCATAAGTGTTAAACATCATCCATCCTAAAAATAGAGGCTCCATTACTGTCAAAATGATTTATGATATATTGATAGTGTAAAATGATTTTGATGTTATTACATCGAAATTTAACTATTTTATAATCGTTAATTATATATTGTATTTTCACAATATTATAGTTATAATTGACTGATAACGAAAACATGAGTATATATAATTTATACCGAAACTTACTTCAATGTTATAATAAAATAATCGAGTATGGAATTGAATTAATTATAGATACAATTTTCGAATTGTTATCTGCAACTTCAATTCTCATATAAATAGAAAATCAGCAACTTCAATTGTTTCTGATTGTTCGTAAATAAAAAATGTCATAATTACAAAACATCATAATTCTTTTTTATTTTGAAAAAATTTCTTATTGACATCATGAAATTAACATATTCAGACCATAATACATAATACATAGCCAACAACAGTTAAAGCTAACCAAATCTCTTCATGAACTCACTCATCTGCCTCTGTAACAACCTAGTTGCATCAGATTCAGGCTCAAACACATGAAAAACATGTTTCTCTTTCTCAGCTTCCACAACCTTAACGTCATTCACTCCTCTCTTCTTCAAAAACTCACCATACATAACACCCCTCTCCTTCAAAAAATCCTTCCCAGCAACATAAACCTCAACAGCAGGAAACTTCAACCAAACACTCTCAAAAACCTCATCTTTCTCAAAATTACACCCGAAAAAATCGCGGTCCGAATCCTCAGGCAAACTCAACCTCCAAAACATATCATTCATTCTAACATCCTCAACACTTTCTTCCTCCATCTCTTTCTCAGTTCTCTTCTCACTTCCAAAATAAGGGTGAATTAGCATCAACCCTCTAACCTTAACAGGACAAAACCCATTATTCTTAACAGCTTTAACAGCAACATAATGTGAAATGTTGCCACCAGCACTGTCACCAGAGAGAAAAACATTAGATAAATCAGCATTTTGAAGAAAAGGTTCAATTTTTACATTTTCTGCAATCCATTCAACTGATGAGTAACAATCTTCATAAGCAATTGGAAGACGATGTTCGGGGGCTAATCGGTAATCGATCGAGAGGACAATGGATTGAGATGTTACAGCAAAATCAGCGAGGAAATTGTTGTAACCAAGCCATGTTGTGGAACCAATGCAGAAGCCACCTGCACCATGGAAATAAACTAAGAGGGGAAGTTGTTTTTTTGTTTGTGAAGAATTGTTGGGAATGAAGAGTCTTGCTGTGATGGGTTTTGATGGGTCAATGATTATGTCTTTGGATTTGTATTTGTATTTGTATTGATTGGTTGATGATTGTGAAGTGGGTGGTGATGTTTCTGGGTTAAGCTTTTAATTATAATTATATTTAGTTGCACAAAAAGAGAAGAAGAATTATTTCTGAATCTATCCACTGAGCTACAGGTGCTTATATATTTTTTTCTTTCGTTTTAAGTTATATTAATAATGTCGACTCTATTTTTACATAACTATTTATTCAATCTAACTAATTAACTATTTTACATAAATTTTATCTTAACTTTCTCAACGACGAGGACTTCAAATGAGATAATTAGGAGGAAAAATAAAAAATATTTTAGGTCAAAACTTTATAATATTTTTTAGTTTTATTTGTGTTTAATTTGAATTGTAATAATTTTAGTTAAGTGATGTAAACTTAATATGGGTCTAGAAAATTGGCTTTTGGTCCATTTTAAGAATAAGGTAAATCATTCTTTAAATACTTTGTAAGAGTCTCATTTTGGATAATTTTGAAATGAAATACAATTTCTCTAATGAGAATTGTGAGTGAGATGTGTCTCCTCTTTGAGTTCTTGGCTTAGAACTTGCTTGAATCTTATCAATGGATTTCTTACCATTGTGGTGATTCTACATTGACTTATCAATCATCCTTGATTGTGGCGCCTTCTTCATCTTCTCCATCTAACTCATGTTTGTTTATGTCTTTTCTCTTTTATTTTACCACTTTATCACAAGAAATCACTTGGTTAGATCTTCTATCGCATGTGGAAGAACTCAAATCCACATCGGGGTGGATACTGTCAAATATGTAAGTGAATTCTCTCTCATAAGGACATATGAGTTACCTTGTGCTTGTGAATTTACACAATATAAATTGATGGGTGAACCAATTTCTCTAGATTTTGTGGATATTCAATAGAGAAAATAAAGCATGGAATGCGAATTCACCCAAGAGACAAAAGATGGATTAGAGTTGAATATGTCTACTAAGATGAATGTCTTATGGAAAAGCGTTCAAGCACTTGATGTTATAGGAAAACAAGTAATGAAGAGTAAGGTGTGTGAACTTGCTTTTCCAACTACAAGTTCAATGTGTCCACCACCTGAAAAAATTAAAACCAAAGGACGAGTGAAGAAAAGTAAAGATAAGAAGCCGAATAAATACGATGTATATCAAGAACCTTCTTACTTTGAGTGTGTTAATGCAACACATTGTGAAGATCCTGGTTCCCAACCATCTCAGTCACAAAAAAAGAGAAAACCCTCTCAATCTTCAAAGCATTTGTTCTTGAGTTAATTTCCTGATGTTATTTAGCCATACATTGATAACATATTTGATGTGGTAGCGAATGGAAATTATGGTTCGTATAACTCCATATGATAGATTATTCCCAAGATGCATTAGATAAGTAAGAGATTCGTTGAAGATATTCGACTTAGGTCTTCAACCCATACATAAATGGATGGTCATACCTGATATGGGTTACGTGATAGCGACGACATATAATATTATTCTTGTCATGTTTGGTCAGTCATTTTCAAATACTTTCTTTCCTATGAGAGTTCACATTTAGGATCGACAAAAACTGATCCTATGATATGTATTAGTTTTGTTGATGAAAATCACTAGGTTTCGATAAAATTATTTTATTTTCTTATGTATTAATTTTTTAAAATAATCAAATGATTTTTTTTTTTTTTGCAGTTAAAGATGAAACATTGATTTCTAATGTCAGACATTGCACCAGGTAGGTAGTAGTATCGCACCGACGAAGCAACCTCTTTGGCAATAGCATATACAGGACGTCTACAACACTAGATTATTTATTAAGTCATTTGCCATGTGTTACACAAAATCCACCTAGATAACTCGTAAATGCAATGTCATTATATGAAGTTTAATGCTTTAAAATTGTTACAAAATTACTTGTTATTAGTTAATTTTAGTTTATTGTCGCTCGATTTCATCTTGTAATTTATTTATTTTATTTTTCTTATATTTCATCATAAACAATATAAAGTAAACGACATAACAATAAAGCTAAAAATAGATTGATATGAAAATAAACTAACATAAAGTGTTTATAATAGACGTTCACAAGTACAGTGTTTATAAAAGTTACTACTAACTAGTGAGACTACGCGATAAATACAAAAATTTATAAAATTGAATATACACTCATCATCCAGATTAGCTTCATGTTCATTCAACCCCTGCTATATAAGATTACTGATATGTTGTAGGATAGGTGTCAACTGTGAAGTACAACCACCTGCAACAATGGCCAGGACACCATAATCTAGGACCTGGGGTACACCATCTGGTCACACTAGTAATGGATGAGATATCTGGTAGAACCACTTCAATATTCATGGGTATACTCAGATGGATATGTAGCTGGACGGATATTGTGAAATATTTTGCTAACAGGAGTCACATATCTCAACCATTCCACATCTACATCAAAAATCTAGAAAGACTTGGAGGTGGTGGTGATGGAATATGTTAAATATATGTCTCAAACACCTCTCTGACATATATTTCACTACTTGTTTTATAATCGGGGTGACCAATGTAGAATATGATATCATCAAAGTGAATGACATTCATATGATTCTCTCATGGTTTCCATATGACATTCACGGGTGTTGGTGCGTTAATCATACATTTGTAGTTAGTCACCTTGTGTTTGCCTTGTTTGTAACACTATCTATTCATTCGGGCAATGCGTTCCACGTCAGCACTCTGGTCACCTCTAATACAAATATTTGGAAAATATTCGTAAATTCAATAATGTGGCAAATAAAAATAAATATATTAATGATAACCAAAAAAATAATAATTAAGAATAAATAATAATTAAAAAATTAGACATAAAAATAAGCAAACAAATAATATACAAATAATTAAACATAAAAATAAGTAAATAAATAAATCATAAACATAAAAATTAATATTAAAAGTAATTAACATAATATTTAATAATTAAAAACAAATTGTTTGGTGTCATAACAACAAACATTTGAAAGATAGTCATAAAGGACTACGAGTGCAACAGTATCTCATGCGTATTTATATGTATCGTATAAATGTATGAATAAACGAAGATACTTTGTATCATCTAGAGTATGACTCTTATCAGCGAAAATAATATTCACTACTAAATTCAACACATACCCCTAGCAGCACAATCAAATCTCTTTGTTTCACATTGCTTTATGAAGACCTCTTTCAACCAATCCAGACTATAGTGCATAAATCTAATCTTTTTGATCTCCTCCTATATCTCTTTCGTGGTCACTCCTAATAAAGTCATGACAGGTTTCCATGACATTACTTTATATACATCGAGTTGATTGTAGAACTCACCCATAATAGACAATCCCAAAAGATTTTCACCAAATGACTTGTGAAATGACAATGTTTTGGAATGCCATCTTTCCACAAACTCAAAAATCTGGTTGTTGTCGATCATCTTTAAACTATCCCATTATAATAGGGTCAATCCTGACAAATTCGCTAGTTCTCTATGGACCGCAAGAGCACCAGTAGAGTAAATTGTTGTATTTTCTTTCCTTATGCAATAATTTTCAACAATGATCGCTCATGTATACAAAGAAAATATATGACATTAAAATTTAATATAAAACAAAAATAATAATAATAAATTTAAATATTTTTAATGCATTATAAATAATAATTAATTTAACATACCTAACCAAATCATAGTCTAGCTGAAACATGATAACGGTATCGTGTAAGGACAGACACATCATATTGTCCTCCAGGATATCGTGTGAGCTCATCAGGTCCCTGAGCTCCATCATGCCCCTCATCCATATGATCTCCCTCACGAACAAGTATAGCCTCCTTCTGCTCATGTACCTCCTCCTTCTCATGCACTATAAGAGGCTCATCTTGCTGATGGATAGTCACATATGGGATAAATCGATGATCATGTTATCCCTTATCATCGTCTTCAGTTATAATTCATCTTTTTCTCCTTGAACCTGTCGGTCAAATTCTCTATGGAGTATTAATCATGGATGATGTAGAAGTATTAGTGTCACGTGTAATTTGTATGATTTTGCCGTCTCTTCCTCGTGTATCAGCGTCCACTGAAAAATTAAAAAATAAAAAGAAATAAATCACAATTGGTTATAAAATCATAATTAATTAATATAAAATAAAATTTTAAAAAATTAAAAACAAAAAATATAATAATATAACTTCCAGAGACTTGAGGTTTAAGATTTTATATAACTACCGGAAATGTTAAAACCAAGTTTTTTAGTATGTGGTTTTTGAAAAAGTTAAATTAAGTTTTTTGGTATTACCAGAAAAGTTGAAAAAATATTTCTAGAAGAAATTTCTCTATCAAAAAACTTGAGAAAAAAAATTCCAAGAGTGTATTTTGTGTACCAGAAATTTTGAAAACAAGTATTTTGAAAGATTTGGAAAAAAAACTTAAATTATTTTTTGAAAATGTTGAAAGGTGAAAGTTTTAGAATTTTATTATTTAAAAGAGGACAAAAAAGACATTTAATTATTTATGTAGGGTTATAGATATAATTTGGAGGGTATGGGATAAAATGGGAACGAATCATCATTGCTTCCACCATGTAACCAATGTGACACTTTAAACTTCAAAATAACATTTGTAATAATAAATACTAAATTATTTGAAGAAAATTTTCTTGCAGCGCATAAAGAAAATCTGTTAAAGAGAATAAAAACTTTAATATCTAATTTATGATATCAAGTTTCTCTAAATATACATGTAACAATTCAACAATATTCCTCAATTAAAACAATGCAATATCAATGAACTTGATTTAACTAGAATTTTTTGATTTAATTCCCAAGACTTATTCGTACTAAGTTTTCTTATAAATAGTCATTTGTAATAACATAAGTAAAATACACATTACAACTCTTAATTCTTGAGATCACCTATCAAAGTGGGGTTTCTCCCAACTTGAACTTCGAGATTCATTAACCTGTAAAGAATATTAATGTACTTTTTATATATTAGAATGCAATTCTTTTTTATGTTTTCCTTTTTTTTAATTTACTTTTACGATAATCGGCCAATTGTTAGTTCGCATAAAAAAGATTGCAATGTCCAACAGTAAAATCTAAAAGTTAAGAATGACTTAAAATGTATTTTTATTTTTTTGACAAAAAAAAAAAAATTCATTTAGATATGGCCTAGATCTTGAGCAAGAGTTACAGTGGTACGTTTAAAATATTTTAGATTCAATGATTTTTACTCAAAAATAAGCCTGTCAATATCACAACAAATTAATTATTTATGGGAAGGCTTAAAAGATAAGCTCCATGGCTTCTCCTTTGAGCCGTCTTGAAAAGGAATATAAACATTTGATTTATATTTTGACTGATATTTATAATGGATAGAAGTTTGATAAAGTACAAAACATTTAATATTGTCCATATCCCTCAAAATTGTAAAATTATAAGTTATATAATTTTCGTCTTTTATATTTTCTAATAAAATTTGTTGTCTTTTATTATTTTAACACTTATTTTAGTTTGTTTGTTTTTTTTATCTTTTTAAAGTGGGTCAATATAAATTTTTTATTTGAGAGAAAAAAATAATAATTTATCTTGTGATTAAACTTAGTCTTCAATTGAGACTAACTTTATTTATGTCATTTTAAGTATTAATTGAGAGTCTTACCTACCCATCATATTTCAATCATATATATAAAGTATAGTTACCAACACTAATTTGATATCTTTTGTCATAAAATATATAGTTAATTATAATTTGAGTTTAATTCACAAAAAATGGCTTTTAACATGTCGACCATAGCTATCCTCAGTCTATTAGTCATGACTACTTTGATCTCCACTAAAGTATTAGCAATGAATTTGCATGAGACCTCATCAATCTCTAAAACAGGTTGGTTTATCCTTTACTTTTAATTCTCGTAAACAAATTAAATTTTAACATATAAGACTAATTTATGTAATTATTAAATACTTTAAATATGAATTCTCTAATTTTAATCACATAGATTAGAATTATGGTTATTACCATATGAACCATATTGCATGCTATACATTGCAACTCTCACATTTTTATCATTGATTGCACTACATAAATTGGTTTTATTTTAATAAGGAATAATTTTATTATGGATTAAATAAACTTTTAATCTTTATAAATATTATTTAACAAAATTTCTTATCATATTTACGTTCTTTTTTACATTTCGTCTATATACTCGATTATTGTTTTTTTAAGTCTACTTTTACTTCTAGTTTTTAAAAAGAAAAAAAAAATCAAATCAAATAATTTTTTTATTGGCATATTAATTACATATATTAGTCCTGTTTAATTTTAAATAATTATATTTTTTGATTTCCTTAATGCAGCTAGTGAACTACTACAAATTGATGACAAGTGTGACAAGTCTTTAATTCAAATAAGTCAAAGCCCAACTCCAAAACTTCCAAGTGGCATTCCTACATACACAGTTGAGATTACAAACACATGTGTTAGTGGTTGTGTTATCTCTAACATTCATGTTGCTTGTGGTCAATTTAGTTCAGCCACACTTATTAACCCAAACATTTTCAGACGCCTAAAATATAATGATTGTTTGGTTAATAATGGACAACCCTTAGCTAATGGGGCAGTTATTTCATTTAAATATGCTACTACATTTTCTTTCCCTCTCTCTGTTTCCTCTGTAGAATGTCATTAATTTATTAGTTAAAAGATAATAATAAAGATATGTAAGTCAAAATTATTTAATAAAAAATTGAGTATTGATAAGTAATAGAATGTGGACTTATTTAATGATATTATCTACATTTGTTATGTACTATATGACTACAATCATTTTTTTGTTTTTTTTTCTTTTTTCAAATCAACCATTTTTTGTTGAAGTGAAATCCAATTTAGACTAACAAAATAGTTGGTTGAGAGAAAATATGAAAGAGAGGCCCTCTTTAATGAAAGAGACTTATAAAAAAAATTGGACTTTATGTTTGATTGGTTGTGCATAGAGAGACCCATAAAGATAGATAAAATGGTGGGATTCACCACCTTTGGTAGAATTTGCTAATGTCATTTTTATTTATGTCCTTTTATATCTTCCTAAACTATTAAATCTCAAAACATAGCACGAACACGTGTATGATACAGTAAAGATACACAAAATATTTTAAATTTAAGATATAATATGATTTAGACGTGTTAATAAATTTTAATAAATACATATATTTACAAAGAAATAAATTATTAGTGAATAACTATAACCACAACGAATTAATAAGTATAAAAATAATATATTATATCCTATTTTTTAATAAGTATAAAAATATAAGATGCTATATTATAGAGTTTTAACACTCTTTAAAATATATTTAACAAAACGAATTAAATTGTGTTAACTAACATAAATTAAAAAATCAACTCGGTTGTTTTTAAAGTTATGAAATCAAAATAAACTTTTAAAATAAATTCAAAACAAAAAAAAATATTTAAACTTAGTATATTTTAATTTTGTTGTTGAAGCAAAGCTATAATAACAAAGATGAAAATGAATGAATCGAGAATTCTCTTTATTTATGTGGGAGATAAGTTTTTGTTTGTTAAAAAAATATAAAAACTATGTATTTTAAA
>JBBPBS010001169.1:1091555-1105533 GCA_037974835.1 Cicer judaicum | reverse complement strand
ATTTATATACTCTAAATCAATGTAAAATATACATGCATGAAACCATGTATATAAATTAAATTTTTACTTTATTTACAGTTATTAGTATTAATTTTATTGATAAAAGAAAAAATAGACATAAATAAAATAAAAATTAAGTATAATAATAAAAGAATAATTTTTATCGAATAAACATAATAATTATATCACTAATTAAAAATAACTTATTAATTAATTAGAGTACTTATATATAACTTACTCACAATTAGTTATAGCTTAAAAATGATATAGATATATCATTTTTATTCATTCATTTCACGAGTTTCTTATAACTTTCGGAATAAAATTAAACTTCTAAAATCTCATAAGTAATCTAGTCAAACGCAAGATCATACGTAAAATAAATAAAAGTTAAAACTCGAAGATCGTAAGTCGTAACATAGCTCATAACATCCTACTAAAGAGAAAAATTATAATTATATATACACATACCTATAAACATAAAACTATCCTAGATGAACAAAATAACCACCGAGTTCATAAGTAACTCAAAATATTAAGTTCAAAATAAGTAATACAAATTAAGAAGGATATGCATCTTGATTCTCATCTTCATCCTCATTTTCAAGTGAGATGTCTTCATCTTCATTATCCTCCATATTCCCAATCCATTGTCCTGGTTCATCTTCAAACCCAATGACTTCAACGTCACAATAAACATTTTTTTCTCTTATTATTCTTCTTCTTCTTCTCTAATCTTGAATTAGCCATTACATAGACTACCTTGTTCATTGTTTTTTTTTGCTTCAAGTGATTCCTCTTTTAGTGTGAACCTAAACAATTATAAAGTGAGCTACATTCACTACCAAACAATCAAATAGAATAGAATGCAATTTGTTTAACTTACCATTTCAAAAGCACTCAAATGAGCTACATGTTAAACTAAGTACTACCAAACAATCCAACTTTGACTTTGAAATCCTCAAGCTAATAATCAATCTTGCCTTTTACTTCCAATTCATCCTCCATTCTTTCCAAACAATCATACATGTCATCAATAACTCCTTATAATCAATGAATTCAGGAGCATAACGAAGGATTGTAGCTAAGAAAGGAAAAAATGTTTTAGTATTCAAACAAAGTGTATGATTTTTAAACACATCGATCGTGAAAGAAAACTTTATATATTTTACCATTTTTTTAAATATTATATAAAAATTTATATATATATTTCTTTTCATTTTCATCTTTACCATTTTTATTTTAATATCACAAGTTTGTTTCTCATATTCTCCATCCTTCATATCTACATGCATGCATCTCTCATATACTTTTTTTTATATAAGAAAATTTAAGAGTGGATAAGGCTAGTCCAAAGTAATAAATATCTTCATTTGTAAAGAAAATTTACATGTATCTCTCTTAAATAATATTAGCATAGATCAAATTTAAAACCTTGTATTTATTTTATCACTAGACTAAATTATTAGAGCTCCATCTTTTATTCTATATCTATGTACATCATAGGTATTACTAATTTTTCATACTTCAAGTTTTAGGAACACACAATTTTTTTAATTCATTATATATTCTATATATAATATTAACACTGATATTTGTTGTTTTCAACATTCTCTATATGTAAATATGGCAACGTTTCTACAACTACATTTTGTGCTTATATATCTTCATATTTACAAATTCATTTTAAGGTCTATTAGACGGTTAATTTTATTTGTAGTTTAGATAATGTTTTATCTTCCGGTAATTCTATCTAAAATATGATTTTGAACATTTATTAATTTGTCTAATAATTTTGTTTCTTTAGATTTTTATGTTGTCTACGATGTCTCATATCGTGATAAGAATATATATTACCAAAATTTTAATCATATTTTATCTATATGTAAAAATTACAATTTTTTTTTTTAATTTTCATTATATTCTGATCATGATTAAAGTTGTAACCTTACGAGTAAAATATACTATATAAAAGGAGACATATTCTATAAAGTAAAATTTACACGTTTAGATAGACTCCTTGAAATTCCTTGTACCACAACAAACCTTGAGAAATAGACAAATTTAGGGAACAAATATTTGCAATCAAAATAAAAGGAAACAAATAACTTGTCCAGTTGATACACTAAAAATAAATGAGAGGTGTAGGATTATCAAATAAAATGCTTATTACAATTTCAATTTATGACATATTTTATTCTATATTATACTATGGTATATAGTTACAGCAATGCTATTTATTACGAATAATTATTACAAGAAAGAGAATAATAAATGAAAATAAGAGATTAACCTATCAAAATATAGGTCACTAAACATGAATAACTTAGAGTGGATTATTTAGAAGATTAAACATTGTTACCTAAAATTATTTTCTTGTGATGTTTCAACGTAACGATAATGTTTTCCACATAATTATAGTGGATTATTATAATTATGTTTGGCCTATAATGAATCCCACGGTTCTCACATTGCCCTTCACTTAAATATTCATTTTATATATCATAATATAATGTTTAATTTCTTTGTGAGTTCAATCTTTATTACTCGATATGAATGTCGTGTCTTTTGACAATAATTTAGAGTGCATGACCAAATTAAACTAATCATCACTAATCTCTATGAACAAAAATCGAAATTAAATACAATAAAAGATATTAAATAGATTTCTTATTTAGAAATATCGAAAGTACAAGAAAAAAATACTTACAAAATATAAACTTTAACCAAAAAAATTTAGGTCTCAATAGAGGTTTCCCAACCCAATGAACTTGACCACTAATAAACAGGGAAAAATAGAAATGTTTTTGGGAAAAATCTAATCGTTACACATAAAAATAAATTAAATATAATAAAAGGTATTACATAAAATGTGTTTTTTTGCAAATTTTGAAGATAGATATTTTTTATTGTATGCTTTTATTTTTTTAGATTTATTGGCTATATATTATCATTTTGAGAATTATCCAATAATTATATATATATAAATAAATAAGAGACACTTGATAATATCCCATACAATTGTTCTACGGACAAGCTCTTTCAGTTCAAAAAAGAAATCTATGTTGAAATCTCAATGGAAATCTAATCTAATAAATGCAATTATATTTTATTTAAAGTAATAAAAGGTCATAATGATTATTTATTTTCATTTTAATGAGAGCAAATGAATACTCTTTCTCCAAATAAATAAAACAAATGTTAACATTTTTCATAAATAAAAAAATATAAATTTTTTCTGCATCAAATACCAACATCAAGACACCATATATGATTATTTAAATTTGTTTTTTATTTCATTCGATGTTGACTATATACATTTTCAATGTATTTTAAACGATTTGTGTGTTACGGTTATAGAATGTACACGTTATGTATTAATTCTAAACAAATTTATCTGATACATTACTTTATTTATTTATATTTTTTGTACGGATTAACTAATAATTCATTTATGAGTCAAAAAAAAAAAAATTAGTAACTCATTTTGCCAGAAATTTCTCATATACGTATAAAGAATTTCCATAAAAAGTCAATATCTATATTTACAGCATAGAATCTAAAAACAACGAATAAAAAAAAAATAAAGCAAAAGATTCATAAATATAAAGATTCAACCTTATGAATCGGCTTATTTTTCTCTTATTTCCCACGTTGCCATGATTTGGTGTTAAATTCAATATTGCTCACATAACAAAAGGAAAAAAAATTAAAAAAAATTAAAAATAAAAAAATAAAAATAAAAACCATAAAATGAGATAAATAAGGAAGGGTGTAATAATTTGTAGCATAATTATAGTAGAATTGTAATTGTAACAGTTGTCTTATTTCATTTGTCTCTCTATAAAGAGGTTGAGACAAAGAAGAGACATTCTTGTGTGAGAACAAAGAGAGAGAGAGAGAGAGAAGAGAGAGAAGGGAAACACCCAACCCAAAAACAAATTTGGTTCCTGTTTCTTGGAGAACATCCCTGTTTCAATGGCAGGGGTCGTTGAAGATACATTCCCTGCCCCTGCTAAGGACCATGACTCTAAACTTTCTATTGCAGGTTTTTCATTTCTTCTAAACTTTTTTCATTTATTTGTATTTTTATCATTCTATATACAATATGATTTATTTTTACTATTATTATTTTATCATATGTTCATACATACATTGTCTTATTAATTTTTATTAACTTAACTTTCACATGGCTTTTGAAGGATTGAATGCAAGTTTATACTAATACGTTACTCTATCTTAACAATGAAATATATGTAAAAACATGTATATGTATTTAGACTAAATTTGAATGAAATACATTTAGGTGGTGTTTTCTTTATTAATATATATTATTTTTTTATTTTGTTATTAAATTTATGTTAATTTTATCTTGATAAGAAGTACATTATTGCTATGGAGAAAAGATCAAATGTTGGTTAATGAAAATATATTTTTTTTAAATAAAGAAAATAATTTTTTTAGAATTTCAATGGTTTTAAAAATTTAGACAATTGTTCACTTCAGACGAATTTCTTATCTTTATAGCAATTGTGTGGTTGGTATATATATGTCAGTCAAAGGTTTGATATGCAAGAACATTTGTTAAAATATGTTAACCCTTAAATAAATCTCAGTATCTCGATATATTAGTTTGTGCAGATGAAGTATGGATATTGAGTGAATCTAAAGCTAAGAATAATGATTGTTGTTGATATTGTTATATGTTTGTGGTAATCTAAAGGTAGAAAATGTTATGATGCAGATGATGAGACAGAGGTGGATGATTCACCAATTGAGCAGGTCAGGTTGACAGTTCCAATAACAGATGACCCTACACAACCAGCACTGACATTTAGGACATGGGTTATTGGTTTGGCATCCTGCATCATTCTTTCCTTTGTGAACCAATTTTTTGGGTACAGAACCAACCCTTTATTTGTCTCATCTGTCTCAGCACAGATTGTTTCACTTCCAATTGGTAAACTAATGGCTGCAACACTTCCAAAAACACAATATAAAGTCCCTTTCACTAAATGGTTTTTCTCATTGAATCCTGGACCATTCAATATGAAGGAACATGCCCTTATTACAATCTTTGCTAGTGCTGGTTCTAGTGGTGTTTATGCCATTAACATTATTACTATTGTTAAGGCTTTCTATCACAGAAAGATCAATCCAGTGGCTGCTTTTTTGCTAGCAATGTCAACCCAGGTGAACAATTTTCCAATTTTTTCAATTTAGTATACATAACCAAAAGTTATGATAATTATAAAAATGTGATTTTTTTTTATTTTTTGAATTTTTAGATGCTTGGTTATGGATGGGCTGGAATTTTCAGAAAATTCCTTGTGGACTCTCCTTACATGTGGTGGCCTTCAAATCTTGTCCAAGTGTCTCTATTCAGGTATTTCTTTATTTTTCTATTATGTTATTTTCTTTTATGTGCATTGAAAATATGAGTTTAATAAGCATGCTCTATCAATGTAAACAGTTTTACATTGATAGTCAACACAAACGGTTGATCTTGTAATTATTATATGATGTCAGTTACAAGCATATGGTAAAAAAATAAGTCTAATGTTTTTAGTAGCTATCAATGTAATATTGATTTACACCTATAGTGCGTGGTCCCTTTCTTAAAAAATATTTAAAGCTAATTAACAAATACATTTAATTCTGTAATATTGTTTTAAGTTTTTGAGGAAGAATAGTGATGATAGTGTTACTAAACAAGTAAAGAAAATTAGGATTTTCAAAGGAAAAGTTAATGAAAATGTTGTAAATTTATTATTTTTTTGTTAATTGTATTACTAGTGCGAGTATCAGTTCAACTTAGACCAATGTAGTTTTTGTGTATATTTACTATTTAGGATTATGATGCAACTAAATTTGGTTTCTTTTCTAATGGATAAATGAATGATTCTTGAATGAACCAGGGCATTTCATGAAAAAGAAAAGAGGCCTAGAGGAGGAAACACTAGGCTGCAATTCTTTTTCCTGGTCTTTGTGGCTAGCTTTGCTTATTACATCATTCCAGGCTACTTTTTCCAGGCAATATCAGCCATATCTATTGGTTGCTTGATTTGGAAAAACTCAGTCACTGCTCAGCAGATTAGTTCAGGCATGAAGGGTCTTGGTATTGGTGCAATTTCATTTGATTGGAACACAGTTGCTGGTTTCTTAGGAAGTCCTTTGCCAGTTCCTGGTTTTGCCATCATCAACATTTTGGTTGGATTTGTGTTGTTTATCTATGTTGTTGTTCCCATTTCATATTGGAACAACTTTTATGATGCCAAAAAGTTTCCCCTCATCAGTTCTCACACATTTGATTCCACTGGTGCAACATATAATGTTAGTAGGATTCTTAATGATGCAACCTTTGAGATTGATATGGATGCTTATAACAAATACAGTAAACTCTACCTTAGTATTACATTTGCATTTGACTATGGATTGAGCTTTGCAACTCTGACTGCAACCATCTCACATGTTATGCTCTTCCACGGAAAGTATGTTTCCTTATTATATTCCTTAAATAATATGTGATTACTATTCATTGATGCAACTTTTATGATAACTGTCAAATCTAACTATGTATTCTGGTGACTGTCAATTTGAAAGAATGATTATTCAGCTGTGGAGGAAGACAACAACCGCCCTAAAAGAACAAGCCGGAGACGTGCATACAAGAATCATGAAGAGAAACTATGAACAAGTACCTGAGTGGTGGTTCATGACCATTTTGTTTTTAATGGTTATTATGGCTTTGATGTGTTGTGAAGGATTTGGCAAGCAGCTCCAACTTCCATGGTGGGGAGTATTGCTTTCTTTAACAATTGCATTGGTTTTCACTTTGCCAATTGGTGTAATTCAAGCAACAACAAATCAGGTGAATTTTTATTGTCCAACACAAACAGAAAAAAGAACATTTTGTGCATTGTGAGGTTGTCTTTTTCTAACAGAAAGTTACTACGTGTTATGCAGCAAGCTGGACTCAATGTGATCACAGAGTTGATCATTGGGTACCTATACCCTGGAAAGCCTCTTGCTAATGTTGCCTTCAAGACTTATGGATACATCAGCATGTCACAGGCACTTGGTTTCCTTAGTGACTTCAAATTGGGACACTACATGAAAATTCCTCCAAAAGCTATGTTCCTAGTACAGGTAAGAATGTAATAATGGATGCATAGTTTGCCAAATATCTAACTCGAAAGCAATACAACATATCTATTGGGTATGGCTCATGGTTTATTGGTAAATGTAATTCAAAGCCACCCGTGGTATTGTTCTTTATTTTTTCACTTTTAGTATCCGATTTTCTTTTGAACTTGAGTTGCTGTTCTAACAATATCTTATCTAACTTGTGGCAATTTATTTGTTTTTTCAGTTGATAGGAACTTTGGTTGCTTCAAGTGTCTACTTCAGCACAGCATGGTGGCTTCTCACTACTATTCCACACATATGTGATGAATCAATGTTGCCAGAGGGTAGTCCATGGACTTGCCCTGGTGATGATGTGTTTTACAATGCTTCAATCATATGGGGAGTTGTAGGACCACAAAGAATGTTTACCAAGGATGGCATATACCCTGGAATGAATTGGTTTTTCCTCATCGGTCTACTTGCTCCTGTTCCGGTCTGGCTGCTAGCTCGCAAGTACCCGAACCACAAGTGGATTGAACTCATCAACATGCCACTTATCATTGCAGGTGCCAATGGTCTCCCACCAGCTAGATCAGTGAATTACATTACATGGGGAATTGTTGGAATCTTCTTCAATTTCTATGTTTACAAAAACTTCAAGGCATGGTGGGCTAGACACACTTACATTCTATCAGCTGCTTTGGATGCTGGAGTTGCTTTCATGGGTGTGCTGCTCTATTTTGCACTCCAAACTTATGATGTCTTTGGTCCAGCTTGGTGGGGTCTTGATGCAGATGATCACTGCCCCTTGGCTAAATGTCCTACAGCTCCTGGTGTCATTGCCAGTGGGTGCCCTGTCTATTGAAATCCATAATGGCATTCTGCCACATCCTCATTGGTCATGAAAAATGTTCAAAAGTCTCAAGATGAATTAATGCATGTTGTCAATCGCGGAAAATAGTTGGTTGTTGAAATTCTGTTATGCAACACTTAAGTAGTACTGCAATAGCAGTTGTTTGACAACACTTAATAATAAATAGCTTATGATGTTATAGTAGCGATTTGCTCAAAGTCTGCTATGTTGTAGGGCTATAACCGCTATTTGATAATATTGTATAAACATGGTTTCTATTTTGTACTTTCTGTCTTAGCCAATTGTATAATACAGTAGAATGTTGAACAAGCTGTACAGATTGCAAGATTGTTTCAATAAACCATTTTTTTTTATTCTTTCTATCCAATTAAATTTGCAACCATTAGTTCTGGTACAGAAAGCAATCGGTTTGAACCACAGCAGCCACAAACATTATGGCTGGAAGTTGAACATTCTCATAACTATAAATGATAAATCTAATATAAAAAGACTTCAAAGTTAGGGCATTGATGATGTAACTTTACAGTGTCATTCAATCTTTATTACTGTTTTTAAACCAAAAGTAGTTATCCAACTATTTGCTGTTGTGGCGAGTTATGATTAGATACTAATGTTAAACTGTTTTACACTTTTTTGCTAACACTTCAAAAAAAAAGAATTAATTGGCTATTCCCATTGACTTGTATCCAGATTCCAACCAAACTCAATTTTTTTTGTACAACTTTTACAAAAAGCCTTCCGTATAAAAAGTATTTCCTATCTAAACAATCACTCGCATTTACCAACCCTACTCAAACTTGAATGGTTCATATTGTTCATAGAATTTGCAAAAGTGACATTATTTAGGAATCTTTTTCATAATTGCCTCTAATAAAAATAAAAATAAAGCTTTGTTTCTTACCTTATTGCCTACTATGTGATCAACGTCTCTCACTTCCTTTGTTTGTTATAAGTTATAACCTAGGTTTATTTCTCTTGCAAAATATAAGTCTTAACAAATCACACATTACAACCATAAAGGATGAACCAAGATAATAGATGACATGACTATATTGTTTCTTCCAAATAACAATGTCTCGAGCAAAGCAAGAAAACTCCAATTTAATTTACCTACATAAAGGAGGGAGAAAAAAAAAGAATTGGCTCTGCAACCAAAATCCTTTGTGGAAGGAAAACACGGAAAATTGTTAAATTCGGGTGGGTGATAAATAATCTGCTTATACATTTGATAAAGTTACTGAAGTCAAAATCTATTCCTTGATTGTTCGTCGTGAGAATCCTTTGGCATATTGCACCATGATATGCATGAACATCATCCACTTGCTAAGTAAACTCTTAAAATGGATACAATAAGGGTCGCGATCAGTTGAAGAGCCCTGGGTTTAGCCAATCCCTGAAAACAAAATTGAATAATATAGTCGTATCGATTATAACAGCAGATATAAAAATACAGGAGAAGAAAAATAGGCGATGGGGCAAAAGAACCTACTTGCTTATGTCATCAAGATGATCATCAAAATCTACAATGTCATTCCATTTCTCAGATGAAATATAATCCAATAAGATCAAATTTGCTGATGGCTCTTTGAGAGAAAATCGGCTGTTTGCTTCGGACTGAACCAACTTCCAGTTCTTAGATGCATCCCTAACATACAGCTAAATCATAAGAAAAAGGTAATCTTTGTTAATGCAACCAACAAAAAGATGGCTCTACATCATATGGTAAAAACCATACTTATATAATAAAATGTAGCTAACGAGGTTTTATATTATCGACAGTAAAAAAAGAAAGGAAGAAGAGATTTATCGATGCACCATGAATCATATTTCAGAGCAAGAAACAAATGCCACAAAATCTTTGTAATAGTACAAATGTTGGATGAAACCTTCGAGTTCCAGCATGTTACAACAAATAACCCATACAACAAGATGCAAGCCCCCACCCCCCGATATCCATCTAATTTTGTCTAATGTTACCGAAACAAACCCAAAACCAAAGAAAAATACAAAGTGCTTGTTGTTGAATGCAAAAGGAGACTACAGAAGATACACATATATTCTAATGGATTCAAAGGTTTCCATGATGCTATTAAAAGAAAGGGTTTTTTAGTCCGCGCAGGATTATATCCTTCAAGGATTTCTAGATATTTGATTATTCCAACCCAAATAAAACTGAACCCCAAATTCTATTCTCATCCATCCCAAATTCTACATTTTATGTGAAAACAAAATGTTGAGAACACAAATAGGTTCTAGTTATGTATATCTAAACATAAGTAGTTCGTTGAATTTAAGTGTTGAAAACAATAAAGTGCTTCCTTAAGTTAGTTTCCCAAATGTTCCCTTGATTAAACATTATATAGAGAAGCCTAAATAAAATTCATAAAGCAGAGTTGATTTGAATGTCGAATACTAATAACATAGCTAACCTGCATTACAGCACTGCCACCCTTGCTCTTTTTCAAAGCTTCAAGCTTTTTGTTATCTAACTGCGAAGAATCGAAAAATGAACAAAAAGTCGATACAAACAAAAACAACAGAATTCAAAACAAGATCAACAAAAGTCAGAACACATACCAATAGAATGGCAGCTTGAGGAAAGTAACGACAGATATGGTCACCAATATTCTTGGCCACACCACCAAGCTCAAATTCATCAGACCTCTCATTAGCGTGAAAATAACCAACTATGTTCAACCCTTTAGCAGAAAAGTATTCCTCTATCTATCTCACAAACAAACAGTATCAATCACACAAAAAAAAAAATCAGAAAAAAAAATGTAGAATCCAAATTAATCAAAAAATAAATTATGTGATACCCAAAAGAAATAAAGATCAACCCAGTTGATTAAATTGTATGTTATTTAAGAAATCATAAGTCTTTGCGCATAATTTAACAGATAAAAATTTGGGGTTATCATTGAATGAGAAAAAAAATTATATAAACCCTAAAAGAGAGAGAGAAGAACCAGAATGAGAGAGATCTCCAATTGAGGAAGAAGAGGGATTTGAGAGTGGAAGAGAGGGACGGCATCGACGATCTCGACGGTGTCGTTGGAGGAGGTGATGCGACCGATCAAGACGCCGTTGACGGCGGAGGTGGGGTGTTTGAGGGAGTGGAGAACGAGTTTGATGTAAGCGTTTTGTGCAACCTCGTATTTCAAATCGCTGCTTCCCATGTTTCTGTTGATTTTGATTTCGCCACACGCAGGTTGTTGTTCAGTTTCTTATGTTGTGTGTTTTATGGACTTCGATGTTGGTGTTCTTCACTTGTGAACTGGTTCTAACGACGTCGTATTATCATAAAGTCAATAAGATTCATATCACAATACAAATCATTTATGTTTTTAGACTTACATTTTAGTCCTTCTACTTTTTTTTTTAATGAAATTTAGTCCTATGTCTCTTGTGTGTAAAACTCAGTTCCTCTACTGAATCTGATTTGATCTATAAACAGAAACAAGGACAAAAAAATAAAGAATAATTAGATTCATGTCACTGGTTCGAATTACCCGTTCGGTCACAAAATACATTTAACATAATAGATTTTTTTTATAATAATTTTATTTTAGTATTAATTTTAATGAACTAACTTAATTTAGGGTTTGAAATTTTTTTCTTTTTTTTAAATCATTTCTCCTCCCTACAAATGTATATTCAATTTTCTTGTGCTCTCTGCATCCTTTTGTTCCTGACTAATATTATTATTATTATAAAACAATATTTTTTTGATATTACTCTTGATTTAATAGCAAGACTATTAGGTGGTAGAAGATTCATAGACCAAGTAAGTATTAGGTTATAGACCAAGTAAGTATTAGGTAACTTGTTTTGATTAAATGGTTTGTATTTTGTATGACAATGTTATAAATTACCACTTTTGAATGAATTGACAAGTAATAACCTTATATGAGAGTTATTTTAAATTTAATATATTTTTTTTAAGAATTTTTAGATGGCGACTCATCTTGGGATCAACTCAGTCTTGTCTTATTTTGTTTCGTCTTTATTAAACTCGCAACTAATCGGATTAATTAAGTGACATGTTAGAACCTAAAAATTCACTAGATCTAATATTGAAATCGGATAAGGGACGCAGTGAACCCAACTTAACTTGTCATCTGTACACCCTGTATAGTACTGTCTATTATACTTATAAATTTTTTCTTTGATTTTAAAATCCAACATTGTAGTTTTAAATTTAGACTTTTGTCCTTGAAATAGTGATTTTGGATTAAAAAAAAATATGTTCAAATAACAAATGTCGATATTATTAACTTGTATACTATATCTTGGATTCGTACTCGAGATCTTTCAATTATCTATGAAAAGTTATTTTGTACTACGACTAAAATTGTGATGATTAAAAGATAAAAAAAAAATCAATAGTAAAATGGAGAAACTGTTTTATAAGTGTGATAAAATATGAATTAAAACTAGTATAAATAAAGCTTTTTTTTCAACAGAAAAAAATACAAATAAACCAATTTTTAAATTTTTGATGTATGGTTTGGGTCAGTAGTTGTGGGGTCTCAGCCCAATAAGACAAGTATGATCTGCTCAGACTGATTCTAAAATGAAATATAGACAAAGAATTGATGTTTTCTTTTTCCATTTTGATAATAGTATCTCTAAAATATTATTCATTTAATATTTTAATTTTTAATAATATAATTTATTAAATACGAAGGACAATTTAAACGGGTTAATTTTCATTGTTATTGTATAAATTATCTGTGATCATCTATCTTTTTAATTTCAGATAAATGTTTTGTTGTTGGCTCAAGTATCAAAAGGATTTAAGCATGTTATGGAATCTTGAAACAAGCACTCGATTTGATAAAAAAGAAAAAAAGATAGCAAATAATGTATAAAACAGTTAATATGTAACAAAATAAAAGCTGTCATATATTAAAATTAACAGTTAAATTAAGTAGTAAATGTAAAATGATAAAAAGAATTAAGACAGTAAAGATCAAAATAAACGAAAGTATAATACATTATGATCATATTTGATGTAATATATCAAACAATTTATAAATTAGTAAATATAATCACAAACTATTGAGAAAAAACCGTAACAAACAACAATGTTACATTGATATATAAGTTTATACTCAATAAATGTGATGAGATTTTTCAAAATATATTTGAATTTTTTTAATAGTTATATTAATATAATAAATTTAAATAATTCAATGTAATATTTGATTAAGTAATTGCAATGCTTGTATTTTATATATTTGTTAAGTTATCAAATGTTACAAACTTTTTTAATGGTTTTTTTTCTTCATCAATCGATATGAATTTTTCTATAAATAGAGAATACTTTAGAGGTAGAAAAAAAACACATGTTTTATATTACGTAAGTCAAAATTATGTCAAAAGTATTGATAAGTCATTTATCAAGTACATATTTGCATCGAATATATATAGATTGGTGGAGGAGAACCGAAACTAACGTTTAATGTAAACACATATTTTAGATTTTATTTATGCAATATTTATTATCATTAGTTTCATATTCTTCTCATTTAAGATTTACATCATATCCCAACAATAATACTATGAGTTTGTAAGGGGAAAACAATGTTGTATTCTCATTAAAGCTATTTAAAAAAAAATATTAAAAGTAAAAATATACATTAAGGTATTTAAGTCTAACTCAATTCCACATATTATTTAAGTTTATTTTATTCATATTTTTATCATTTAAGTAAAATTATGTTTGCATTGTTAATTATTTATCTTAAATGCGACAATAATTAGTTTAATTGAAAATTTATGCATAATTTTAAAACAAAGTAATAAAAGTTTGTTTCATATTCTTCTCATTTAAGATTTACATCATATCCCAACAATAATGCTATGAGTTTGTAAGAGGAAAAAAATGTTGTATTCTCATTAAAACTATTTAAAAAAAAAAATATTAAAAGTAAAAATATACATTAAGGTATTTAAGTCTAACTCAATTCC
>JBBPBS010001169.1:1050208-1079737 GCA_037974835.1 Cicer judaicum | reverse complement strand
AAAAAAAAAAAAAAAAAGCAATTCCAAAAGAATAAAAGATAATCTAATGAAAGTCCCTATGATCAGTACCAACATGTTATTCATTTATGACAGAACAAAAATATGAACAAGTGAAAATAGAAGGAAAAAAAAAAGGTAATGCTACAAACTTATGATTTAAACAGTCAAACTTATGAAATACAGATTTTTATTTCCTCGGCTCTATTCAAATGTGTCCCTTATTCTAAGCATAACAAACATCATCTACATCTTAAAAGAGCAGAAACTAACATTCAACAAAATTTTAAAAATTAATATCCCTTTTCAAACTGTTGATATTTTAAAACAGAATCCGATCATGTTTTTATAAATCCATGAAGATTTAGAATTGAATACAACAAATATGAAAAGCCAATCCCAGAAAATCAAGAATACATAAATGTAGGTAAAAAAAGTATGACATAAAAAATCATGCAAATTAGATGTAAAACAAAAAATAAAATTCAAATACAAATCATTTGAGCTAAGGGATTCAGAAACAGACCTGTTTCTCCTGCATCACTGTCTTTTCTTTTGATAGTTTTTCTTCCATTTCCCCACAGTGAATCCAACCACCCCATAACAACAAACCTTATTCATCGACTTAGATCACATACTTAATGCTTATTAAACAATTTTCATTTAAATATTGCAAAGATAAAAGGGTCATATAAATATAAAATTATTAGACCAAGTTGCATAAAACACAATCAATCAATTAATCTTGGGGTTTTTGATAAACATGAAAGAAAAAAGAAATGAAAAAAAGAAAAGAGAATTAGCAAAGTAGATTTAATTTGGTTTGTGTTGTTGTACAAGAGAATGTTGCATTTGATCTGAAGACGTGTTTTTCAATTAAAAGTAGTAGAATCTTGTTGAGGGTATTAGTTACACTTTTTGTTGTATGATGTAAATTTTGATTTACGGAGAAGTTAAGGCAATATCATCATGAACCACGAAAATATTGTTATAGGAAATAGTCAAGACACGTGTAACAACAACCTTTATTTACTCTCAATATATCATTTTATCACTAAACTTGATGCAAAAGTTTCATCTTATTCATTCTAAGTGAGATGCTGATTTATTGGAGGTATCACACAAACTGGATTGGTAGCATTGAATCACTAAATCAACGTTATGCAATAAATCTATAACTAAATTAAGTAGCAATAATTTTCATTTATCAATAAATTACAATACACTCACAGTTACATACAAACATTACGTAGCTACAAACAAACAGATATATAAAACACACATACAAGATTGTCACACTGACATGAAGCTTATTTTAAACAGAAGGTAAAAAAACTAACACAATAGAGAAAATAATCACAACAACAAAACTAGGACATTTGAATCATCTGATTCATGGTTGTAGCATGACTTCTAGTCACTCTTGTTCTTCTTTTCACTCTTCTCTTAGGCTGACCACCAAACAGCAACACAAGCCATCTTGGCTGTCCCATTAAAAACATAAAACTTCCAAGGAATATTCCAAACACAACTCCACATCCATATCCAATCGCCACTGGTTTCCATCCAAATCCAAATTTCTCTTCACTCCAAAACTTTGTTGAAGCTGGAGAATTTTGTTCAGGTCCACATTTCATTGTCAATGGAAATCCACATAAACCCAAGTTTCCTTCATAGGAGTCATTTGAAAATGTGTTGAAATGTGTTGAATTTTTTGTTGAGGAAGATTTGAAATTAAATAAAGTAGTAAATTATAACATTTTTAAGGATCTTTTGAAATCAATTGGACACTTTGGCTCTATTTGTTAAAATCAAGTTATAAGCTTGACTTATATCTAAAAATCTAATATCTTGATATTTGATATTATCGTTTATTGGCTATCGTCTTTGACTATCAGTCTGATTGGCTATCAGCCTTCCTGATACGCAATCAGCATGATTTTGCTATCAGCCTGATAGGCAATCAGCCTGATTTGGCTCAATAGCCAATCAGCCTGATTGGCTATCGCACCGCCTGGAATCTAGACGGTAGTATCTAAATACAACAAGTTGTAAATCCTAAACTTGAAATATTAATACAAATAACGTGTAGTAGGAGATGTAAACACAAATAACCGAACTTTGTCATATATTCTCTATTTGTGTTTTTTTTTTCTTTACTCTTTTGAAGCAGTGTCGCTAATCTACGGTATTCATATCTTATTATTTTGTTGGTCTTGTTAGGGATGATACTAAAGTGGAAAATGGTATTATACTTTGTTTTAGATTCTTGCCAATGTTAAGAGGAAGGTTATGAGCAAGATCTCTTGCAAATGATACTTGGTAGTGGCAAGAATTCAATCTTACAAGACAAGTTCATTGTAGATAACTGCATAACTCTATTCTTATGCTGGACATGAAACTACTGCAAATACAGCGTTGTGGTTTGGTTATTGAACCTGGTGTGAGGGAGTCGTTTTTAATATGGCTAGAATTTAAACAATAATGTAACTGAATGAGACATATACTACTTCTGGTTTTTTTTCTATAAAAATAATCAATCATTCTAATTATGACCAAAGTTAGATGTTGCCTTACTCCAATATTATTGTGAATTGGAGAACCAATTTGGATTTCTTTCTCAAATTTAAGAGTGTTTCTGTCATATTGAATTGTGTAGCAGATTCCTTAAAAAAAATGTTTGTGTAACAGATAAATATGAATTGTGTGATTTTTGAAAAAACATATGTGAAAAAACATATTGTCAGCAAAACAACTTTTTTGTTATTATTAGTTACATGTGTAAATGCATCTTCTTTAAATCTAAAATTGTGTTTGGCCAAAAGTTTAAGTTTGTGACTAAATGATATCTCCTATTTGTGGTCATCTCCATTGTTGTTGTAAAGCTCCCCACAGTGTGAAAACAACCTACTCTCCCCTCACATTCTATGACACCATTTTTCCCTTCATCGTCTTTCTTTTCAAACCCTCTGTTAGGACTTAGATAAAGGAAAATTAGTTTGTAGAAGTAGTTAATTGGTTGAGGTTGTTATAAGTAGTTAGATAATTATGTTTGCTAGTGATCATTTTCCCTTCCTATCCTAAGTGTACATGGAACCTATAAATAAAGGTTCCATCCCTTATGAAATCAGCTTTTATCAACTTTAGAAATTGAGTGGTGTAAACCATTATAGGAGCGTATCAGTTCTTGTGTATCATTTTGTTGGAAGAGGTTCTCTCTTATTATTTCTTATCTTTTCTTTCTAAATATTAGTGTTCTTCCTCTAAATCAAGGAATCCAATTCTTAGGTTCCTAACACCCTCATTCATTCTCCGCTATAACACACCTACTTACACAAAACACCACCTACATTGACCTCATCCATTTCTCACTAATATCTTTCTGGTTCCTTACAATGGTTTCTTTGAATTCAATTTTGGTTCCAATTGGCTTTGATCACTACACGGTAATTTGTATTTTACCATCATTCTGTGATGATTTTGTGATTTGGCGATAGAATTGTTTCTCCGCTAATTTAGTGATGCTCATATCTATTCAAAGAAACAAAATTCCGTTTAATAATCTTGATTCAATTATTGTTATAGTAATCAATTATTTTCATTCTTTATTTTGCTTTCAGTTTTAATACATTTAGTCTCTGATTTTAAGTTTGATTATATAGTATTGCAATTCTAAATAAGTGCCTATTGTTAAATGAGAAAGAAAGGTAGATTGGTAGCATTGCTTGCATTATGATTAAATTTATTCTAGCTAGGTGCCGCGTAGACAATCCTTGTCTTATAGATGGATTCCTGTTTATGATAAATTTGTTTATTTTGGCTCTTTGATATTGTCATGAAAGCTTTAAACATAGATCTCTCTTGCACTATGAATTCACTTTTGGTAGTTTCAGTTTAGATATGATGATTTCTTTGGTTTGGTAGTAGAGTTGTTTCTATAGTATTTTTTTTATGCTCATACCCGTTCAATGAAACAAAATCCTTTTTCTGGAAGATGTAAGATAGAATTAACACAGGGTGGTGTCTCAGATTTAAAATTTGAGTAGATAGTATTAGAAATTTGAAGAGTAAAGAGCAATTATTTCATTTTGACTGCACTATTATGAAATATCATTCCTTTTTTTTTTCCTTGACATAATGCAAAAATATCCAATCCTCAAGAGGAATCTGCAGTATCTAAGGCGAACAATTTTTTAAGTAAAATTATTTATTGCTTTCATTTTGGTCCTGCAACGAAGCTTCAAATCACGCAATGTTCATCATTTCAAGATGTTGAATTTGGTTGTAAAGATTCAAATCTAAGCACAACAACCCAAAGGAGGATGATGGAAATGAAAATGGCCCAATAAGGATGAGTCCAACCCAAAGAAGGTGCTAGTGCTACTACAGTACTACTGCAGGGGAAGAGAAAGATACTTCCTCAGAAATCAGAACCTCCAAAATTACATGCATGTAAGAATGAGAAGATATCATGTTACTAATAGCCAAATTCTTGCAAAATGTGCAAGGATTATTGCCTTTGCTTTTTATGAATGACATTGGCAATGGCAAAAAAATATTTACTTGACATTGTATAAACTTGCCTTAATATGGGTATAGGAGGAGAAAATCAGTGAGAGGATGAAGATTCTCCAAGATCTTGTACCAACTTACACTAAGGGGTGCAGGTAAGTTAAATCAGTATTTATGGTTCAGTGTAGTTTAATGTTTTTAGTATGTTGCATAAAGGTATGTGACATATAGGAACAGTTTTGATCAACTTGTTCCTCGTGTTGTAATTACTAAAATAATTATAAAAGTGGGATATCTATTGTTTATAAAAGTAGGATATCTATTGCAGGCTCGGGTCCAGACCTGAAGGCTCAGATCCAGACCTGCAGGCTCGGGTCCAGACCAGCAGGCTCGGGTCCAGACCTGCAGGTTCGAGTCCAGACCTGCAGGCTCGGGTCCAGTCCAACAGGCTCGGCAACAGAGCAGCAGGCTCGGGTCCAGACCAGCAGACTCGGGTCCAGCTGGCTAGGGTCCAGACCTGCAGTCTCGGGTCCAGACCTACATGCTCGGATCTATACAAACAGGCTCGGGTCCATACAAACAGGCTCGGGTCCAGACCTGCAGGCTCGGGTCCATACCTGCAGGCTTGGGTCTTGAGGAGCAGGCTCGGGTCCTAAGCAGCAGGCTCGGCACCAGAGCAGCAGGCTCGGGTCCAGACCAGCTGGCTCGGCACTAGAGCAGTAGGCTCGGGTCCAGATCAGCAGACTCGGGTCCAGAGCAGTAGGCTCGGGTCCAGATCAGCAGACTCGGCACCAGAGCAGCAGACTCGGGTCCAGAGTAACAGGTTTGTGTGTTTCCAATAGAATATATTGCACTAATGTTGAACTTAAAAAAGAGTGAAACACTTGACTTATGATCTATTTGGATTGGTTTTTTTTGAACTTATCTATTGCCATAAACATTTATGAGACTGTTTGGCTGAGATTATGTCTATTATATTGACAATGCAATAATACTTAAAAATAATAATTTAATAAAATAATATTTTTTTGTTTATATTTTTAAATATATATAAAATATTCAAATAATTTAATTAGTTTAGGACATATATTTTACTATCGTGTTATAATCATAATATGTACAAGAACTATAAGTTTAACCAATCTTCATCTTATGATATTAGTCATCTCTAATTTAAATAATTGTTGTCATTCGTTGAGAGAGAATTACATAAATTACCTGAAGTTTTATAGTATTTATGTCGATATTAAGGAGTGATTAGTCGGTTTTCTTTTATTGAATTTAATGTTTAATAATATAAATTATTACTGTTGATAAATGACTAATAATATTATAAAATAATTTATAAATTTATTATAAAATAATTTGATAATAATATAAATTATAAATTATTATCAAATTGTAAAATAATTTATAAATTATAAATAATTGTAAAATAATTTTATAATTTATAAATTTATTATAAAATAATATTATCAAAGATATTAAAGAAATTGTGGAAGAAAGATGAAAATAGAGTAGGATTGAAGGAGATTAGGTATTGGGAGCATGATTAAGAGGGAGAGAAAGGAGGAGAGGTCCACATCAATTTTTTGGCTGATGTGGGAAATATTTGTGTAGGTGGCATTCGAGAGTGACGTAGCATTCAGGGGTCTGTTTTAAATATATATATAATAGATAGTAATAATAAAGTCCACGTAGTTACCTCAGTTGGTGAACTAAGGGACATCAAATACAGTTATAAGAAGGAGGTCTTGGTTCAAACCCGGAAAGACTAACCTATAAATTAAATAGTGATAATAAAAGTTTTTATTCTTTTGAGAGACAAAAGACTTTTATTATATCCTAGTTCTGTCACCATTAAAATTTCTGTATGATGGAGAACAATAATTTATAGTAGAGAATTGTTTGTTTATTTGTCAAAAAAGACAGAAATTTAATTCCTTAGTGCCCCTAATACACACATGTGAATATCAAGATGATTATATTAGATTAATTAAAGGAAATTAGCAACGAAGCTTAGTTCATGAGATCGCACGCGGAGTGGAGCAGTCGTGACACGAAGTTATGTCTCTCTTCGCCCCCTCGCCCCAAAACTGACCCACCTCACAACGCCCATTCTCTTCGCGCGCGAGATATTATAGATGAAATTAAAGTAATTTATTTGTAATTATTTGTATACTTATAATTGTTTGACAATTAATATTTTGTAACTAAAATGTTAATAATTATGATTTATCTGCCAATATTAATAATAATTTGAATGTTTGTAAATTAAAATTATAATATATCTGATTTAAAATAAAAAAAATTCACAATGATCACAAAGATCGATGATTAAAATGATCGAAGTCATTAACTTTCAATGTCAGACATATTTTAAACATGGTTAAAATTATTTGAGTTAAACTTTTTCATCTGGAATTTGTAAGTTACTCAACATATACTACATTGAACTAAAACTAAAAATATGAGACACACAAAACAAAGTGACACTTAAAAACAACTAAAGAAGGAAAAGAGTTTAGAAGGGTAAGGGAAAAAATATTGATGTATAAATATGCCTTCTCATAGCATTGAAAAACACTAATTCCTGAGATTTCCATGTACCATTTTGCTCTGGGTATGATGGGTAGCGAAGTTTGCCGGCTGGTCCCATGGATTTCCTAGATAGTCGCAGTGATAGAATTTTATGTAATAAACTATACATAACGTTAAGTCATTATGAGTCAGATTGATTTCAAAGATTGCATAGAATATAATTGAATTTATGGCAGCAAAATAAAAAATGGACAAAGAAAAGGAATCTTTTTGTTGCAACAAACCAACTTATACCTCTTTAAGTGTATATTTGGAGTAGAGTTGGCGATTTTGAAAAAGAAGATGATTTTGTGAGGATGGGGAATGACTTGACGTACACAAGAGGGAAGAAGAAAATGTTGGAAGAAGTCATTAAAAAAGTTAGAGATTAGAGGGATTAAAAGAGGAAAAAATTATTTAGAAACTAAGTACAAAAAAATGAGATGAAACATAAAAACACAAGAGAACTCTCTACTACGTACACATAAGCTTTTTTACTGAGGTGAGATATGTTTGCACATGTGAAAGAAATACTATGAAGTGACATGGGAGTCTGTTTTAAATATATACAATAATAGATAGATAGTGCAACAAATGGACACAATAATTGAAGTCCCTAGAAGTGTATATCCTTTAACCAAGGCCACAAAATAGACGTGCATGAATAGTAATCATCAACAATACAACCTTCTTCAAAATATTCAAGATTGAACAATTTGTAGCATTGAACATATTTTCTTGAAAATTAAGCATTGTTTCAAAGCTCTAGCAAAAATCATATGTCAGCCACCAATTGTTCCTCTTCTTCAATTGCAACAAATGGTTGATGATTCAAAATTCATAATGTTAAAGTTTTATCAGATGCATATATATGTTTGACATTTTAGCAAAAAAAAATTACCTAAGTGGAATTTCAACAAAAGCTCCCGGTAAAACAAATTGATTAAAAAAAATTGTCTTGAATGAAGAATTCTAAGAGAACAACGTGAAGATCAATGATAAAGGTAAGGAATTCAGGAGAACAAAAAATTATTAAATGGAGAACTTGTGGTTGAAAATGGTGATTGTTTTCTTAATTTTTGTCATTTGAAAAAATTAGATGGAATAGTCTTAGTCTCTTAAGATGTGAAATGAGATAAAAAGAAGAACAAAATTCTACATAGTTGAAAGGAATCACTTTAGCTATTCTCATAGTAAAAGAGTAAAAGAGAGAGAGAAAAAAAACATTAACATTAGATGGAAAACAAAAATGTGGCTACTCTCTCACAAGTAAAAAAAAAACTAACTTGTAATTCCCAAAGGTAGCCAATGTGGCCATTCTGCACAACTGCCATAAAGTCGGTAATTAATAAGTCGCAGTTATATTTGCAAGTCGGGTTCAGTTATTTAATGCGCTTTTTAAATAATTGAAACCGATCCAAATATAACTGTGTGAAACTTAACAAAAAATCCGCAAATATGTGGATCCGAAGATACCTACTCATAGCTTGTTGGATTTCTCAGTTTTCTCCGTTTTTGTTTTCAGATTTAAACCATCTAAAGTGAGTAAAGTGTAAAGCGAAAATCAAGGGTTGTTATTCTAACAAGTTTATGATTAGTTATAATATACCTACATTATCTACCTTTGATTTATTATTAATTGGTTGTAGTTATCCGGTTTACTCTTAAAAGTGAACACCTGAGTTTAGAAGAGTCGAATTCTTTCACATTTAAGGAGTATGTAAATGTAAACACCCAAGTTTGTACTTCAACTTCTCCTATTTTATTTTTCTTTTCTTTCTTTTTGAAGGTGGGATTAATTTGTCCCCTTTGATGAGTCTAAAAAAATTGAAATAAAAAGTAACATAAAAATTAATTTGGCCCAAAAAATTGACATGTCAAGTGTTGTTTTATATTGCTCTACATATAATTTTTCTCTTGCTATTTTCTTATGTATCTTTTGAATGGATCTTGAAGAAGCTTCCAAGTTCAATGCGTCTCACTAGCTTAAAACCTTTGTTGGAATTTAATCAGAAGATAGTTTAATGAGTGTGACTAAAAATGCATCATGACCATGGTGCATACTAATTAATTATTTATGTAATTAGTAATATTGAAGTTAAAAAATGTTTCACTAGTTGAAGTAAAAGCTCATGATGATTAAACCTCACTTGTAAGATTACATTCTTGTTTGATTCATATCACATAACCTCTCACATTTATCATAGTTAAAGAATAGTTCATTTTTTCAATGAGATCAGTCACATCATTTTTTTTTCATGATTAGATGAGTCACATATCTAATATAGAACACATAAACGCATCTCATTACCAATTCCAAGCCAAATTAATTCATGTTCTTGACATGTTATTACCAATCACAATGGTTGAATTAAAAGGATATGTAATGTAAGAACAACATTCATGCCTTTCATAAACTAAGAACTTGCCATGAAAAGTATGTGGCCAACCAACTAAATTCCTGCTTCCATTATGTAGGCATGTTCTTGGTATGATGCAGTTGACTCATGACATGTAAACTCTATTATTAGTTCAATAGTTTCAACGTTTTGATCTCATTAACATCATTGATCATGGAAAATGAGAGGGAGGATGAGATTGAGGACAACATGTCAATGTCACCTCCATCTGTTGGTTCCATGCAGATTGCAGGAAGCAATGGATTTGGTCACAGCATGGAGTTCATGTCTCAAGCATATCTTCCCAATAGGTACTCAGAGATTGACATACAAGTTAAGGATTCTAGTTTCAACCAAGATCCTCCTCTTCCTGTGTATCTCAAGGTAGTGAAAAATTCAGAGAAAAGTTTTTATTTTATCAGAAACAATGACAATTAAAACATAATTTTATTAGGCTATTTTATTGTTAGAAAAATTATAAATGTTGTCCAAATTAGATTTTATTTTGAACATGTAACGAAAATATTTTTAATTTTTTTTAAGGATGTTTCTTCATTTCAAACTTCGCTTTAGGCCTATAGAAACATTGGACCGTCCTTGAGTATCTTGATGATTATCACCAACAATATTTTGTTCCTAATTATGTGACTATAATAATTACTTCACTTGATCACATTCTCAATAACAGATAATTTCTCATTAATGTGTAGTTTGAAGATGTAGAGTTTAAAGTGAGAAATAGTCAAACAGCTTCCAAAAACCCTGTGAAGACAATGGTGTCAAAGGTATCCACACAACACCATGTTGAAGAAAACAAATACAAGAAGATTTTAAAAGGTATCACAGGAAGCATTGGCCCTGGAGAAATTCTTGCTTTGATGGGTCCTTCTGGTAGTGGAAAAACAACATTGTTGAGAGTTGTAGGAGGAAGATTACTTGATAATGTAAAGGGAAAGATAACTTACAATGATGTTCCATATAGTCCTGTTCTAAAGAGGAGGTTAAACTGCTTTTAGACATCAACATTTATATGATTCAATGCATGACAAGTATACTTGTTCTTTTAACATAACATAAATATGTGCTAACATTGTACTTTAAAAATGTGTGTCTCTCTCTCTCTCATTTATTGCTACTTTATAGGATTGGATTTGTAACACAAGAGGATGTGCTTTTCCCTCAACTTACAGTAGAAGAAACATTAATCTTCTCTGCATTCTTAAGATTACCAACAAACATGAGCAAGCAACAAAAATATGCAAGAGTTGAGACCACTGTCAAGGAGTTAGGCCTAGAAAGGTGTGTCTATAGCATGAATATACATTTGAAATTTGACCTCACATATATGATTATTGAATGCTTTAATAAACTACAAGCTCCTCTATAATAATCTCTTGTACAATCATAGATGTCGCCACACGAAAATAGGTGGAGGATTTCTAAAAGGCATATCAGGAGGAGAAAGGAAGAGAACCAGCATAGGTTATGAAATTCTTGTTGATCCTTCACTGCTTCTACTTGATGAGCCAACATCAGGTCTTGATTCCACCTCAGCAAACAGACTTCTTCTCACTCTTCAAGGACTAGCCAAGGTATCAGAAACTTTCATTTTTTATATAAAAAAAAATGAGAAGATAGAAATTATTATTAATTAAAGTGACACTAATAACCACGTTACAACCGTCTCCGAGGAGATTTTAACTCTGGCTCTTGAGGTTACTAGGTCAAACTTTTACCAGTGAACTGAAACCTCACATACTATCAGAAACTAAGTTTTACAGGCATTTTAATAATGTTTTTTTGAACATATGCTGAAAAATACTTTTGATTTTCCCTTAGGCTGGTAGAACTATAATCACAACAATTCACCAGCCATCCAGCAGAATCTTTCACATGTTTGACAAACTTCTTCTGATATCAGAAGGTTATCCTGTTTATTATGGGAAAGCTAGAGACACAATGGAGTACTTTTCATCCTTAAGGTTCATTCCAGAAATACCGATGAATCCTGCAGAGTTCTTGCTTGACTTGGCAACTGGACAAGTGAATGATATAAGTGTTCCACAAGATATTTTGAAAGATCAAGAGTCTATTGATCCTTCAATAGCTATTATTAAGGTAGGATGTACTATAATTTATAGGTCATGCATAGTCTAACTCATTTCCAGCTTAACAATTGTTTCTTTATTATTATGTTAGTATGTACAACTTAAGTATAAAGACATACTTGAGCCAAAAGAAAAAGAAGAGAATCATGGAGGAGCAAATACTGCACCAAAACATCTTCAACTAGCTATTCAGGTTAAAAAGGAATGGACACTGAGTTGGTTAGACCAATTCATTATCCTTTATAAGAGAACATTCAGAGCAAGATGCAAAGACTATTTTGATATACTAAGATTGGTTCAAGCACTTGGAATTGCAGTTTTGTTGGGGCTACTTTGGTGGAAATCTTCAACCAATACTGAGGCTCAACTCAGAGATCAGGTACTAGGTAGTTTCCATGTTATAGTTTTTCACTTGTCACAAACAGTGTTAATAATTGTTGATCACACAAAAAAGCAGTTTGTTCAAATTCTACTATGCAACAATGCTATAGCGCTGCTATTTGACAACATTTGTACTAAATAGTGTATTACAGAACAATAGCTATTTGTTTAAATTTCACTACGCTATAGCCGCTATTTAACAACACTTATTACAAGACTCAACCACTAATCTATCCACCATCATCTTTTCTCCATTATTAACAATTTAGGTGATCACTCTCTTTGATGCAGGTTGGTTTAATGTTCTATATATGTATATTTTGGACATCTTCATGTATTTTTGGAGCAGTCTATGTGTTTCCATTTGAAAAAGTCTACTTAATAAAAGAAAGGAAAGCAGACATGTATAGACTTAGTGTATACTATGCAAGCAGCACTCTATGTGACATGGTGGCACATGTTTTCTATCCAACTTTTTTCATGCTCATTGTGTACTTCATGGCTGGATTTAAGAGCACTGTGGCTTGCTTCTTCCTTACGTTATTCGCGGTTTTGCTAATAGCTATAACAAGTCAAGTAAGATATGTGAAAACACAGAACAGATTAAAGGGTATAATATGATTTGTTTAAAGCTATAATGAATAATATGCATGTTGTTGTTAATAGGGGGCAGGAGAACTATTTGGAGCTGCAGTTATGAGCATTCAAAGAGCAGGAATGGTTGCTTCTTTGATACTAATGTTATTCCTTCTAACAGGTGGCTACTATGTCCAGGTATGCACAAAGGAGTAGCAAGTAGCAACATTGTTGTTATTAAAAACATAAGTTGGTGTTATAGAAACTGAGACAGAAAAATGATATATAGGGGTTAGCAAGGGAAGGGTTAGGACTTAGTTATCATTTTTCCTAACCCAACCCTAATTATTTATATATAAAAGCCTTGTTACCAACATAATAGAGCTAACAATTAGGAGCCAGTAAGGGACGGTATACCAAACCTTATACCGTCCCTAAATTTTGATCGGGTCAATTCTTTAGACTCTAACCTATTTTTAAATCCAAACAAACTCGATGCTTCATAGGTCAAGTAAGATAAAAACGAGACGAGTTTTAGGGTTGGGTTGGGTCCTGCTATTGATACCCAAATTGATCATATTTATTTTTTTCATTTTGATAGTCATTGAATTTCCATATAAAAAAAAACTGCTCAATACTTATAAAAAGTTAATTGTTTTGCAGCACATACCAAAGTTCATGCAATGGTTGAAGTATATGTCATTCATGTACTATGGATTCAGGCTACTTCTAAAAGTGCAATATTCAGGAGATCAATTATATGAATGTGAAAGTGAGGAAGGGTGCAGAACCCTTCAAAGTTCACCTTCATTTGATACTGTAAACTTGAAAGGAGGTTTAAATGAAGTTTGGGTTCTAATAGCAATGGCTCTTTGTTTTCGGTTGCTTGCTTACTTCTGTCTCCGCAGAAGAATTGATATATGCAATTAGTCTTTTCATGAAATGAAAGCTTCTTGTTTAAGATCTTTGTTCAATAATTGACATACGTAGAATTATTATTCTCTGTATAATGTTGATAAAAAAAATCAAATGTGACATTACAAATAAACTAGCATTTAGAGTGTCATAGTTTTTTTTTTATTATGCTAAAGTGTAATTTTTTATGGGAAATTTGTTTTTCTGATTACGGTTTTTAGATAATTATGTAATTCTTTGGAAAACAAATGTTTTCATTTTTATTTGTTATAATTTTTAGATAATTATTAATTCTTTTAAAAGAAAATATTGTCATTCTTCTTCTCTTTCTTCAACTTTTTTTTTCCCACTTTCTTCTACCCTTTTAAGGACTAGAAATTTTGAGTCTTCATAAATCCGAGTTTTTTAGCCTCGTTGTTGAAGCCCGAGCTTGATAACCCGCTTATTTTATAAAATCCAATATAAAATCTATCTTCTACCGCGCAATTATACTCCACTCTATATTTAATTTGAACTTTCAATTTTGCCCTTTCTTATAAAATTAAATATTAGTTCACTTATTTCATTGTAAAGATTTTCACTCATAATATTTAGAAGATTTGGTGATTTAATTTTAAAAAAATTCCATTTATTCTAAAACAAACTTTTTAGATTAAGTGTGTATTACGAAAATTTGAACCACCAAATATTTTTAAACAAAAAAAAACTTTTTCACCAAAAATTTAATAGAGTAAGAGAGATTAATTAATCGAAAAAACTTAAAATGATAGTAAAAATTTAATAGAGGTAAAATTGATATTTTTGAAAAAATTTATTGAAGGTAGAGACATGATTGTGGGATATGTAAAAATTTTAAAGATAACAAAAATTTGAACTGTGTATTTAACATTATTGAAAATAAAAGAAAAAATTATCATAGTAATTTACACATCATTCAAACCCACATAAAAAAAACAAATATAGTATAAATACAAAATAGTTCGTTCAAATTAATTTTAAATATTATATTATTAATTCATAAAATTTAGAGATTAATTTAATAAGATTTGCACTTTTGGTTTGATGAGAGGATTTGCATAGTCACTCAAAATAAATATAGCAAAATAGGGACCACATAGCTCATTACATTGAAAGGCATTTACCATTTTCCCATCAAAATCTCAAATCTCGAGGAAACCTTAGTCGCGCCACCACCACGCTTTCAGCTCCGATCAACCGCGGTGAGTCTTTTTCCGATTACATCCCCCATTTTTCTCATTTCGTTTATGTTTCTACGATCACCTCTCTTTCTATTGTTTTTTCTTTTGAGTTGCGATCCCTCTCTAATTCCCTGTACTGTACACTATCTTCTATTTCCATTTACGATTTTCAAGTCTTGTTGCGTAGATTTCAGGTTTTTAATGTTATGTAGAATGTGTTTGCTGTTTTCACTTTGTAGATTGTTATGTCAAGTAGTTATTTTAATTTATATACCTCTAAGTTGTGTATGTGACAGTGGCTTATTTAGAGATTATTATGTCAAGTGTTAATTTATATGGTTGCTGCATTTTTAATGTAGGTGAGATTAGTACTGTGAAAGAAAGGCATCTTTATGTGTGTGACCAGTTTTATAATCTTTATCAATTGTAAACGATGTTGCCATTTTTAAGCATGAAATGTGGTGATTGTGTGGAGGGATAATTGGTTTGCAGTTAATGTATTGGATGTTTTCTAAATGGTAGCTACCTTTTGTTAAAGATTTGTGTTCTGTAATGATGTTTTCCGGGGGGGTGTTAAGGTGTCAATGACACCACGTCGTCATGGATTTTGAGGGAATATTTGGATTGTGCTTAACTTTGATGGAACTCGACATGTAATGTTGCTACGAAACAATCCTGTTCGATAAGGCATTAGTTAGACTTAGGCACTTATCTTGCCTTTGACTACAAATAAAATGGTTGTGGATAGAATATGGGTCTGTGAACAAACTGAGGCAATTAGTGATGTTATTGTTAGCTATTTTGAGATCATTTTGTGATGTTATAATTAGAATGGAGTTTAGCTGGTATGATGAGAATTTGTTTTCTTTTAAGTCAACTTATTATACATTCTCATTCATTTAGAAAAACAGTTTGGTTTAGTTGTTAAAATAGCAGTTCAGTTCAATACATATTCGGTTTGAAGTTTGGTTCAAACTTTGCCCATCCCTAAATATTAGTGAATGAGATAAACTGTCAAACTGAAAGTATAATATGTATTCATGCATATGAATTTCGTTATTGATGGCAAGAAGTTAAAATTTAATGGTAGAGGACCCCGTTTGATCCTGGTAAAAAAGATTGAAAATGAAGAGAACAGTTTTTTAATCACTGAGTTAAATGCTGAAATCTGGTCATGCTAGTTTGTGGCTCATCAGCATTAATGAAACTAAATGGGAGATTTTCTATGCGAAGTTTTCTTCTAGAGGAGTTCTGATTGTTTTCTTTATGGATAGTGGATACCTTGTTGGTTGAACTTTATATAGAAAATATGTGTTGTCGTTTTTTTCCTGCATCAGAGCATGGGTGAGATTGTGATACCACGAGAACCTCTGTTTTCCAATTTTCCTTTTTTAAATGTTAATACTAAACTAATTGACGGCTCTTGTAATTGAAAGCATCATGCTTCACATTGTGATTTATTTTTTTTATTTGGAAAAAACAAAATATACATTCAAGATTATTTTTTTGTATTTATTTAAAGATGTCTTTTTTGGGTATAGGAATTCAATGGCTACCTTGAGAAGTCTGAAAATCAAGACGAGTACCTGCAAACGAATTGTTAAGGAGCTGCATTCTTATGAAAAGGAAGTTGAGAGGGAAGCTGCCAAAACAGCTGATATGAAGGACAAAGGTGCTGACCCTTATGATCTCAAGCAGCAGGTATAACTAAACATTGTGCTCACTTGATGCATCAATTTAAGTTCTTGATATGTGTTTGCAATGGATTACTATTTTAGATTAGCTTGTAATTTAAAAAACTTATTTTGGTAAAAAATATAAGTTATTTTTCTCCTACAAATTTGTCTGATTCGAATTTGCAAAGATGGATTCTTCAAAATTTTGATAAGAATGTCTTGAGCCTTTGCAGTTGCATTTTTTATACGATGGGGGGTGTTTGACAATTGTCTGTCATTTCCTTTCCTCTGTAAAAAGATAATTATATATTGTCTTGAACTGAATTGGACAGGAAAATGTGTTGGCTGAGTCTAGGATGATGATTCCTGACTGCCACAAGCGTCTAGAGGCCGCTTTGGAAGACTTGAAGGGAATATTGGTATGTATATTTCTACTTTGCAGAATTTTGAGAGTCTAATAGTTGCTGTGATAGGAACTTTTGGCTTGAGTTGGTTTTGGGCCATACTCACCTGCTGCCATGGTGTTTGAAACCCAATTAAAGAGAAATAGAAAGCTATTTTACTGATTGAAAACAAACTATTACAGTGACGAAATGAAACCACCCTGTAATATTAGAGCAAAAGCTCTGTAAAAAACAAGCTACTAATTTCAATTTTTTCAGCTCTTCAAATGGGTTGTCTAACCTATCCCCTCCTATGGTAGAACACTATACTTGTCAATGCAGAATGGTAGAAGCTTTATGCTGATAGTATTAATGAATTAAAAGTTAACCATAGAATTCATAATTAAAAGTTAATCTTTTATTCCTTGTGTTTTGGTCCATCTCTACTGAGATTTTTTTTCTCTTATTCAAAAATCATATTAGTTTTAAACTTTTGCTTGAAATTGGATATGTAGATTTAATTTTGTGAGAATATTTTTTACTTGCTGTTAGGCTGAGTTGTTGGAGGAATCAGATGAGAAGGAAGGCCCTGAAATTGATGAAGCTCGAAACACCATTGCAGAAGTTGAACAGGTTTTTGAAACAACACAAGCTTAGCAGGACAGTTTCATTAGTTCTTCGATTGAGGATATTGTGCCTGTATTATAAAGTTTCCTCTTGGTCCTCAAAAACTGGTTCCTGCTGAAAAAGGTTATGAATCTTGTGACATTGAATCTTCCTTAGTTAATGTTGTAGTGGAACATCTGGAAATGAAAATTTTATGACATCGATTGACTTTTCTAAGCTTGAAATTATCGCATTGTTTTAAAGTTATTTGGTGCATAATGTATTCATCAAAGATGTAAATCCCCGCTTTTTGATTTTAAATGAAAACTAGTTAGAAGCTTAAGACAACATTAATATAGTAGTAATTATAGCATGGGTTTGTTGATATAAACTACTCCATCCGATACTATAATTCTATATATAAGAAAAAGTTACAATTTTCAAGTTGTATTTATTGTTTAATTTTTTTTATACATTTAGTTAAGATATTTGTGTGATCAATATTATTAGTGGGTATTTAATGTCTCGCAGATTTCAATAAGGGTTTAAATGTAAAATTAATCAAAAAATTATAATAATTAATGAATAATTTTGATGTTTTTTGTTATTTTCTCTTATAAATGAGATCAGAGGGGTACTAATTATTGTTAAAGTAATATTTATTAAAAAGAAAAAGTTTAGGGGCATTTCTTTAGATGTTTTGCATATGGTTTTTAATATAAAATATATCTTTTAGGTTATAACAAACTTTGCTAAAATTATAAATTTAATAAAATATAGTTGGTTAAGTTAAGAACCAGATTATGTACTTAAGTTTTGTCTTTATTAAAATGGTACTACTAAAACGGCTTTCTTTCCAAATAGTTTGTTTAAGAAAAGGCTTTGTAAAAAAAAATCCTATATTAAGTGTAATTCAAAACAAACATGTGTTACATATTAAGAGGGGAAGGGGTTAGGGCCACTATCTATTCTATAAATTTTAATAGTTAGGAAACTTGGAGGACATTGTTTTGCTCTTGCATATTTTTCTTATTTGATTTTTAAAAGAAATAAATGAAGATAGAGCCCCCCATTTTTTGTCAAAGAAGAAACTAGAATTATAAAGGCTTCAAATTGTTCCCATTTGTTATCAATTCTCATGAAAGTGATTGATTTCCTTTGCAAGATTTGTCTATATTAACACGTTGCACTTCCTACCGGCCAAATGGGGTCAAATTTGATTCACATACGTCATTAACAAGCTTAAACGATGTGTTTTATTTCTTAATTATACCTTTTTCTTTGAAATATGGTCACTTCAACAACATTATGGCAATTCTTAATGGTTAACAAACACATGGCCAAATTTTAGACATTCAAGTTATATGCTTCTTAATCAACTTGCTTTTCATTCCATGCATATTCCTATCTTATTTTCATTGATGTCGTATTAAAATTGATCAAACCATTTCTTCAAAATTAAAAATTAATATTCTTCTATATTAAATTTTGAACAAATAGATAAATTGGTTTATATAAAATTGTAAATGATAATCAATTTTATAAATTGATAAATATATATATGAAATTGTAAAATATCAAATCAAAATAGTCTATATTTAAATTTTTATCGTTAAAAACTATAACGTGACTCATCTAAGTTGATCTCATATCAATGTCATCCCAACATGAAATAAATTTTTTTATAAAATTTAAATCTTTAATGGACCAATTTATTAATAATTAATCTATGCACAGTTACATTTACTCACAAATTTTTTTTATAGATAATAATTTTACTGACAAGTTTGTTATCGAAAAGATGAAATTAATATAAGATCAACGTTGATAAATCATATATTCAATTACAATGTCACATCAATATATTTAATGAAATTTTTTTATTAAAAAACTATTTTGATTGATATTTTCTAACTTTATGAATATATTTACCATCAATTTAATAAATTCAATAATTAATTTAATTCACTTTTACAATTTTATCAATCAATATACCTATTCAATCTTATCAATTTTTTCTAGATCTCAAAAAAACCATGTCAACAAAATATTTGAAATGGTCTCCCATGTTAAAATTTCACATGACCAGGTCGTGAAATTTTTGTGCACTTGAAATTTATTCGGTTTGCTCCATTCTTGAATTAATTTGTCATGAGTCTGACCATTACCCGTCAAATATTTAGACTAACTGTATTATCAACAACAACGAAAATAGACTAACCGACTTCAATTTGGAATTTAAATATGTGGCCAAATGCAAAATGAATTAAAATATATGATCAATTATTATTATTTTTTAAATGAAATTTGCTTTAATATCTGCTATCCCTACTTTCTCATTCATCAATTAAGCTGATATTGACTTATAAATTATGATTCAGCTTAGTTGATCGCACAAGTTAACTTTCCAAGAAGATTACTTGGTTATTGGTTAATGAAAACAGAGCTTAAAAATCAACGTATTTTTTATGTCAATGTTAAAAAAAATATATGAATTTTATAAACAAGAAAGTATTTTATTCAAAACTAATTAACTATTAGTGTAAAATATTTTATAGTATCGGTAAATAACAATCACTCATTTGTATGATTTTAAAACTAATTATATTTAACTTCAAATATTTTTATTAGTTCAATAATTATAATTGACTAATAGTGTTTTATTTAATTTACTTTTCTAATTTATTAATTAATAATTATGAAAAAAAAGTATATGTGGACCTGTTTAATAAATTTATATGACGCCACCTAGAAGGCTATGTTACGGGAGTTCCAAGCACACAAGGAAGATAAGTAACCTCACTCTTAATTAAACACAACTTTACTCTAACGATTTTTCTTTAATTAGAAAAAATAAATCCCAACACATAAAAGAAGAATAAGCTACTCCATTTTTTGGAGTTGTATTGTGTGGCTAATATGTATATTACATATAGTATATGGCAATCATTCATTCATAACATACAAGGAGAGTCACACTATATCCCAATATGACATGATTCATGAGTTGCTAGTTGGATTAGGTTGCCAACCCTCTACCATATAATCCCAAAAATAATCAACTATACCCGCCATAATTCAAATTAGTTATGTTATATGGTTTATTTATTTATGATCATGTAATATAAATTATATGTAATCAAAAAATATATATATTATAAGTTATATTTTTGTTGGCCATGATATCATATAGTAATCACTTTAAGTCTTATCCACTTGAATTCAAAGAGAGATCAACCTTACTTTATTTTCATTTAACCTAAAAACAAAACAAAAGAAATATTTGCAACTATTCTAATTTTATATTTATTTTTTTTGAAAAAGCCAATCTAATTTTATATATTAAGTTAGAGAAAGATAAAGTCACCAAATTGAACTCTAATTGCTTTCTAAGTTGAGCTTCAATATAAAAAATATGGTCTAAGAAGAAGTTGGCCAACGGTTAACTTCCCTCCAAACCTTGTTTGGATTCAAAGCAAAGTTCATAAGTTGATTCTTGGTCACCTTCTGAGACACAAACTTCACCTTTCTTGACATATCCTTCACACCCTTCTTCCCTTTCTCCTATAAACACTTATTCTTCTCCATCTCTTCTTCATATCACAAGAGTCTTTATCATCTTGTTTAAACTATGTGGTTGGTCAAAGGTTTGTGTTATTGAAGCTTTGGTTTGTGATTTTTTGTTGAACAAATATAAACTAATCGAAGCGACAAGGGCTGAATCTTGACAGGTCATGATAGTAAGGTCACTCTGCCACTTCCAATACACTGACGTGCAATAAAGATTAGTTTGAGGTCAAAAGGTACCCTTTGTTTATAAATTTGAAACTTTTAAGCTTGATATAATTTCAAAAAGAGAAAAAAATTCCAATGAATTCTAGGTGCTTGTTGAACTCCAATAGCATAGTTCAATCTTCTTCAAATTCAGCAGGAGAAGATAGTATGGCTAGTTCTAGAACTAGGCCTCAACGCGTCTCGTCCCCGCCTTCGTTTTCGGTTCGGATGGCCATGAGAATATCTAGATCAAGATGGTTTACTTTCTTAAGAAGAGTTTTCCATTACCAAAATGGATCAAGGTCTAATCTTGGTTCTAATCCTTTCAATTCTAGCACTTGGATGATGCTTGAGTTTATTGCCTTGATTGTCCAAATAATCATTTCTACATTCACTTTGGCTATTTCAAAGATGGAGAAACCTGTTTGGCCTATGAGGGTTTGGATTTGTGGTTATGATATTGGATGTGTTCTTAATCTGCTTCTGGTTTATGGCCGCTACAGTGAAATTTATCTGACTCAAAGAGATTCTCTCAGCCTTTCTGATTTGGAACAGCAGAGAAACAATGAAGAAATAAGGTATCATATTCACTTTCAATCTTCAAGAACTTCTTTTAAGTCAATTTTGTTGTTAGTGATGCATAGTTGTATTATAGTACTTACAAATAATTTATAACACAGACACAAATATGAGACTGATACGTAGACACCGATAATGATTTGAAATATGAAAATAATTAGATGAAGTCACATACATCGATGTGATACACTCATATGTCAAATTTCGAATATGTCTTAGTTTTAATATTATGGGTATGCTTAAAAATAGGCTAGAAAAGGTTGACACCATCATATTTTCTTGGTTTGTGAACTTCAAAGAGAAAAAAATTTGCTCCTTCAATTGATTATGATATTTAGACAAAAACAATTGGATTGCTAAAGATAGAAAAATACGAAATATCAAGTAGTAATAAAGGTGTTGTAATTTGTCACCTACATAAAGCCTCGAAGAATCTCTTAGAATTTTGGTTGGATTCTACACAACTTCTACAAAACCAACTTGTAGGATGAGAACTATCCACCAGTTATAAACATTTTGTCAGACTTTATTTTATTTAATGTAAGACTTTATTTTATCCAATGTAAGACTCTTTACAGAAACAAATACTCTTAACATAACTTTTCTTTTCTCTAAAAGGTATTGTCAATTAGGCTTATATCTTCGACTACATAACCGTTGCAGTTCCTTTGTATTAGTATTTCAAACTTACAGTTTATAGTCTATCTAAATTCATATCCAACAGTATGAATAACTTCCATAGTCATCAATTCAACAGTTTAATTAGATAACAAGTTCATTTAGAGCTATACAATTTTTCTGTGTTTGAAATTTGAAAATTAATATTACTATATCAGTGTATACAGGATGTCACACTTGATGAACAAATGCAAGACATCACTAGAGTTTTTCTTTGCCATATGGTTTGTGATGGGAAATGTTTGGGTTTTTGACTCACGATTTGGTTCATTTCAACAATCTCCAAAACTTCATGTCCTCTGCATCACTCTGCTTGCTTGGAATGCAATATGTTACTCTTTCCCTTTCCTACTTTTTCTTCTGTTATGCTGTTGTGTGCCATTGATTAGTACCCTCCTTGGTTACAACATGAATATGGCTTCTTCTAATAAAGGAGCATCTGATGAACAAATTTCACAACTTCTATGTTGGAGACATAAAGAGGTTCATAGCAAATTAGAGCTTGGTAATGATTCAGAAAGCAGTGAAAATTTGATCCATGAAGATCCTGTAAGTAGCTTTCTTTTTTCTGTGTTCCTACAAAAACTAACTTACAATGTAAATATCTTTTACACAAATATTCAAATGAAATTAGATACATGTATGAATATTTGTATAGCTTATTAATATGTTAGGACTACCTAATATAGACCAAAAAACGAAGTCTAATTGTGAATTTTTTGAATTTTATCCATTAAAGTTAATATTTTTTTTTTCTTTTGAAAATAATACTAAAAACTCACACATAACTTGTAAGAATTTTTTTTTTTTAGTTTATAAATGAAATAATAAATATATCACTAGAAACTCAGTAATAACGGTAAGATTCTGGCTTTGATGATTAGCCATTTAACAACAACTAGAACATGTAGTTGTCTTTTTTGTAAGTCAGTTGGTTGTGTGAGAACATTACTTTTTCCCAACAATTTGGGACATGTGCTGAAATTTCCATTCAATTGAAGATTTGTCTTATTTCCCAATCTATTTGACATTGAGTTAATAAAGTTGTCATGTGGTGTTGTTCTTGACAGGAATGTTGCATTTGCTTAGCAAAGTACAAAGACAAAGAAGAAGTTAGACAATTGCCATGTTCACATGTGTTCCACCAAAAATGTGTGGACCAATGGCTCAAAATTATATCTTGCTGCCCACTTTGCAAACAAGGATTAGAGAGGTAGAACAAGTAGCTCAGACAATACTCATAATCATGTGTATTCTTTTGATATTACCTAAAGTTTTTTTTTTAGTTTAAATTTTGGTCTAATATACTTTACACAGTTACTTGAGTGAATTTGTATATGTACATATAGTTCACCAGTAACCAAAACTACATTTACATACTTGGTCCTAAGTAGTGGATACCATAAGCTTTCAAATTAGGGGATTGCCAAAGCATTATATTTTTTTTTCACTGTCATCTGAATATTGTAAGATAAAATCTTTGTAATGAAGAAATGAAGTAAATATTATATTTGTTCATCAAATAACAAATTTGTACTTTTTGGTATACTGTATTTTTTTACTATCTTCATTATTTATTTATGACCATTTTGAGAAAAAGTTATCTCTTTTTATAAGACTCTTTTTAATTTTTTTAATTGTATTTTAGATTTTTCTTATTTTACCTCTTAATTTATAACTGGTAATAAATATTTTGATGGAAAGAAATTAATTATATTTCATAAAAGGCAAATTTTTTAAAAAATAACATCAATTGTTAACAAATTTAACACTAATATTAATCTTTTATTCTGGTAATTTAATAAATACAGTTATATATTATCCAACTCCTAGACTTTTGGTGCAATCACCTATCCATTATAGCATTAAATTAATAGAAGAAAAACTAATCTAAAAGAAGAAAAACTAAATATAAGACATGGTCCCAATAAGTTAACCAACAAACAACTTTATAATGAATTGTAGGCCATAGGTTAGTTGGAAATATCTTCTCTTTTGTATTTTTCACTAATATAAGTACAAATATTACCTTATTTTTATTTTATTTCTTATCTTTAACTTAGTAGTCAATTTTTCTCTAACTATGCTTAATCTTATAAACTTTCAATATCAACATTCAGAGCACATCTCTATATTATCTAGTATCTAGAAGTACTAGTAACCAACATTTCTTTTAATCTTTTAACTTTTCTTTTAATTATGAAAATATGTTTCTCTTATAAGATTAGGCTTAGACCATAATATATATACAAAAATTACAAGTTAAAAACAACAACCAAGTTTCATCTCACACTAATATGACGTACGAAATAAATTTTTTGTCTGAATAATTCTAAATAACTGAAATGTTACAAAACACAATGATTTACTAGGTTTTGAAGAGTTTGCTCGCACTCTCTGTTTTCCATCTAAATGCACCTATTGATGAAAATATTGGGCCTACGTTATTTAAAATTATTATTTTTAATCATATTTTAATGACAAATTTTCTGTATGTAGTTGCTACACTTGCTGAATGTGGCATGAACCTATCAGACGATGTTATAGAGTATAATTGACAAGATACTCTTATTTCCTTTTGAGAATAGGACTTTTCCTGTCGTATATATTTTTAGTTGTGCATTAGTCTTCTGCAACCGTTTTTATGTGGATTGAAGTACTCTTTGTATCATATGTTCTTTATAAGAAGAAAAAGGAAATCAAAATCAGTTTTCTACTTTTCTCTTTTGAAAAATTGAGAAAGAACAAATTTGTTTTCTTTTTAACTTCTAAAAATAGAAATCTGTTTTCAAAATGTATAATCATAACAAGCCCTTAGTTTCAACATAGAGTTCTAGATATCTCTAGACTTTTGATGAAGCTCTTTATCTCAGGGAGATCACCACAACATTCCCAAGCTTTGTATTCCCTTCAAAAGTAGACAATACTTGGAGCTCAAGTATTATTTACATGATCGTTTTGCTTATGGTTGCATTAATGTAAAAAAGGAAATTTTTAGGAGTTTGCAATACAGTGGTTACAACGCGATGATATTGTGTTGTGGTTAAGCCTCCGGAATTATATTCGATTTATTGTTAGAAATAAACTTACGAATATGACACATGTGAATGAAAAGCTTGAGTTTAAAAAGTGTAATACACTGATTGTTGGGTTGTTCTTAAAAAATATTACTATTTTTTATAAAACTAACATAATGTAATGTAATGTGACGTTCTTTCAAAATATTGTTGGAACTTTTTAAGACTTATTTTAAAATCCGTTACTACTACATCTCAAATGAAAAATAAAGTATAGCAATTAGTTAATTATTGTTTGGTTCGCTCCATGAAAAAAATAGCGCAGAAAACTATCATAAAAAAAAAATGAACGCACCAATTTTCTATCAAAAAAGAACGCACGAAAAATTATAGTCAACAATAGACACACCAAAAATTACGATAAGTAAAACAGTAGATACATGTCCAGGAAATTGCATCTAAATTTGTTAACAATCCAAAATTTAAAATAAAACATATTAAAAGACTGTTCCTCGATCTCACACCTTTCTAAATGGCAACTACATCAGAATTAATCGACCTCTTCCATCTTGCTACCCTCGGCGTCAGCGTCAGCTTCTTCCAATGGTGGCATGTCAGCATCAGCTTCTGCGGCATCCTCGTCAATGCTCAGTCCAAGCTTCAACATCCTGTGGATCCTGTTTCCAAAAGTGTTGGGTTCATCAAGGCTGAATCCTGATGTAAGAAGAGCGGTCTCAAAGAGCAAGAGAACAAGATCCTTCACGGATTTGTCATTCCTGTCAGCATCAGCACGTTTCCTCAGCTCCTCCATTATGGGATTGTCAGGGTTGATTTCCATTGTCTTCTTGCTTGACATGTAACCAGCCATGCTGCTATCCCTCAAAGCTTGTGCCTTCATGATCCTCTCCATGTTGGCAGTCCAACCATATTCGCCAGTCACTAGACAGCAAGGAGAGTCGACAACACGGTCAGAGACAACAACCTTCTCAACCTTGTCGCCCAACACTTCCTTGATCACCTTGCAGAGACCGTCGAATTTCTCTTTCTGTTCTTCCATCTTTTTCTTTTCATCTTCACTCTCGTCAAGCTTCAAGCCTTCCTTAGTGGCAGACACCAACTTCTTTCCCTCAAATTCCTTTAGCTGACCAACAGCATACTCATCAATGGCGTCAACCATGTAGATCACTTCATAACCTCTCTTCTTGAGCTTCTCAAGGAAGGGAGAATTCTCAACAGCTTTCTTGCTTTCACCAGTGATGTAGAAAATGTCACTCTGTCCTTCCTTCATCCTGGTAACATAGTCCTTGAGACTGGTCATCTCATCACCACTCTTGGTAGAGTGGTACCTGAGCAATTCAGCTAGCTTTGTCTTGTTCTGAGAATCCTCGTGGATACCCAACTTCAGGTTCTTAGAGAAGGCCTCGTAGAACTTATTGTAGTCTTCCTTGTTCTCGGCAATTTCAAAGAAAAGCTCGAGGCACTTCTTGACCAAGTTCTTGCGGATGACCTTCAGGATCTTGTTCTGCTGAAGCATTTCTCTTGAAATGTTAAGTGGAAGATCCTCAGAATCCACAATACCCTTAACAAAGCTAAGGTATTCAGGCATCAACTCCTCACAGTTGTCCATGATGAAGACACGACGGACATACAGCTTGATGTTGTTGGGCTTCTTCTTGGTGTCAAAAAGATCAAAAGGTGCCCTCTTGGGGACAAAGAGAACAGCCTTAAACTCAAGCTGACCCTCAACAGAGAAATGCTTCACTGCCAAATGCTCTTCCCAATCATTGGTAAGACTCTTGTAGAAAGCAGCATACTCATCCTTTGTAATCTCCTCAGGCTTCCTCATCCAAATAGGTTTTTGCTTGTTCACCAATGACCACTCATGAGACACCTCCTTGATCTTCTTCTTTTTCTTCTCCTCCTTTTCCTTTTCTTCATCTACTTCCTCAACTTTACCCTCCTCTTCCTTCTTCTCTTCCTCGTCCTCATCATCAGAGATCTCCTTCTCGATGGTTTTCTCAATCCAAAGAGAAATTGGATAACTGATGAATTCAGAATGCTTCTTGATCAAATCCTTAAGACGGCGTTCCTCAAGATACTCAAGCTGATCTTCCTTGAGGATGAGAGTAATCTTGGTTCCTCTGCCAAGAACCTCACCAGTGGTATCCCTGGTAACAGTGAAAGACCCACCAGCTTGAGACTCCCAAACATATTGTTCATCATCATTGTGTTTTGTGGTAACAATCACCTTCTCGGCAACAAGATAAGCTGAATAGAAACCGACACCAAATTGTCCAATCATGCTCACGTCAGCACCAGCAGCCAAAGCTTCCATGAATTCCTTGGTCCCTGACCTAGCAATGGTACCAAGGTTGTTCACCAAATCTGGAACATAAAACAGACAGGTATTAGAGAGAATCATAAATTATTACACACGCAGGGCTACATTAACCAATTCCGCTGATTTAGATAAAACTTCAATTCTTACCAGCTTTAGTCATTCCAATTCCACTGTCAATGATGGTCAATGTGTTGTTAGTTTTGTCGGGAATAATGTGAATGAACAACTCGGGCTGACCATCAAGCTTGCTCTTGTCTGTCAAGCTCTCGAATCGGATCTTATCCAAAGCCTACATGACAACAATCAAAGACGGGAATCAGACAAACACTCACGTCAACAACACACCCAAAACTAGCATAGCTAAAATCTACCCCAATATCCAAAGGATGTAATAATCCTATTCCCATAAACACAATTTTGATTCAATATTAAATACGTAACTGTACAAGTCTGTCATACTATTGAGGACAGTAAACTTATCCAGTTAAAGCATTACACATTATCAAGCAATTAGAGAAACATATGGATAAAACTCAATATAAACATTCCAATTAACAAAAGCACCGGGATCACTTTGGTATGAATTGACAACGTAGAATATCCTACACTTGCAAATTTAACACCTCTTTAATTTAATTCCACAAAACCCAAAAAATAGTTTTTAAAAAAGAAATGGAACAGAAACATGCATAACAAACCCTCACTGTAATTGAGCAACAGTCACACATAAATCACTCAGCGATCATAAAAAAGCAACACTAACCAAAGATCTAATAATATATACTCAATTAACCAAAACGTAGTAACTTGAATTAAATCAAATAAGGAACATAGCAACCAATAATCGTTATAGAAATGAAGCCAAATAAATTAAAATAAAAAACAATAAAGTAGATCAAATCTGCAGAAATGAATATGAAATAAAACGCAGAAAGAGAGAAGAAGAAGCTTACATCGGAAGCGTTACTGATAAGTTCACGAAGAAAAATCTCCTTGTTACTGTAGAAAGTGTTGATGATGAGACTGAGAAGTTGGTTGATCTCAGCCTGGAAAGCAAACGTTTCTTGTTCCGCCATTGCCGATCTAGCTTCTGAGACGAATTAGGGATTTAGAAATGAGAGAGTATCAAAGAAGAAGAGAAAATGGGAATGGAGTGTGAAAGAGAATGAGAGAGAGTTATATAGCAAGTGTTTGCTAGGGTTTCAACATTTCTAGATCCTTCTATTTCTATTTACAAACTAAATTAAAATAATAATAAATAATAATAATGTTAACTCATCGCTCTTATTTTTGGGTCCACTTGCCTCTCAACTGTCCACTTGCCTCGGGAGCATGGCTTCGTTTTCTTCAATTTGATTTGGTCTTTTTTTATTAATTTTATTTCTTTTTTTTTATTTGATTTGATAAGTTTTATTTTCTGAATAAGAATAACAATGATTTGTTTGTTACATCTCATTTAATGAGTTGATTAAATATTCTACTTTATTTTTTATAAAAAAAATATTCTCATTTTATAAAATATATATATATATATATAATTATATATTATTTTTTATATAAATGATTCAGATAAAATATTTAAAAAAGGCTTTAAAAAATAATATGAAATTTTATAAAAGCACATAGAGGATATTTAAATAATTTTTTATAATTTATTTAGATAAATTTAATTTTTTTTATTAAAATACAAAAATACACTATTTTCTTCTTCATAATCATGTTTGTTTTGTAAAAGAGAAAAAGATAAACTAAAATTTTAACAAAAAAGTTCTAACAATCTATATTTAGATTTTATTTTTCTAATTAAA
>JBBPBS010001169.1:987423-1049695 GCA_037974835.1 Cicer judaicum | reverse complement strand
AATATTACGTTATATACTTTAGTCCTTTTCAATAATGTCTAATATTATAATTTAATATGTCAAAATATTTAATTTTTGTAACTTATTTATAATTTATAGTACTAAAATGAAATAAAAACGATTTGATTGATCAAATTGTATAATGTTTATAATTTACCGCACTAAAATGAAACGAAAGAAATTTAAAGAATTAAAATAAAACTTAAAAATAATTTAAAACACAAAAGTATAATATAGTAAAAAAAAACATATTACAGTAGATTTAAATTTAAAATTATATTTGAGAAGAAAATTATTGTTTGATCTTAAGGCTAAATATGTCCAGAAAAAGTGTTTACCTAGACATTAGTTTCTCTTGGAGTAGTATAGATAAACAATATATACATTCTAACAATTATTAGATTTCTTCAAATAACTCAACATCGGAAAGTTTACTCTTGATTTTTTTAAACAAAATTTAGAGGAAGATGTCCGATTTAAAGTAGATAAAATACTTGAGTTCACTTAACACTTATTAAATGATTTGTATTTCTTTTCATTACATTAGTGGAAATTGAACTGCGATTTATAGATTAAATTTATGTTCTTTTACTATTAGATTAAACTATGGAAATTTTATTTTTATTCCACGTTAAAATCTCTCTAATAATTTTTAATTTTTTATATAACAAATAATTTTTGTATGGACACAAGAATTTAGACATATTATTGAGACACACACAAAAATTATATTTCTTTTAATTGTTTTAAAATTATAATTTATTTAATTATTTTTTGTTTTTTTTTTTCTTTTATGTGTACCATATTAACAAAGAATAAAAAATTATTCGTAAGATTTAATTCAACTAACAAATTTCGATATTATTATATTACATATCATGTCTCACAATGAAACCCATAAGCTTGCACTTGCATGCAAATTTATTTACCATTTATCTAAAAAAAAAAATAACTTATTATATTTCTTATGTGTATTATTTACTTTTAAGTTTTTTTAAATCATTACAGGGAGGGTTGCATGAAGGTAACGTTAGACTTGTAAGTTTGATTATTATGAGCATAGTTAATTTCTTATTTATTTTTAAGATTTTTTCAAATCCTTATAAAAATTAAAATTTGTTCATTCAACACTCTGATAAATTTACAAGTATGTAGTTTTTTCTCATGCTCTAGAAAATCATATACATTTGTGTCACGCTACAGAGTTGAATTGAAAAGGTTTGCAGTGATTTGAGGGTTTGAGAGCTCTAACTATGTGAGCAGGGTTGCGTGAAGGTAGTATTATAGAGATGAATTGTCAACAAACAACTTTATGGATTACGAAGAAGACGGGCTCTTGTGGCTATGATGAGTTACTACTAGAGAAACAAAAAACACATTCAAAATCAATGTTAGAACCAAAACCTTCTTAACTTTTATTTCAAAAAGTGTGATAAGCTTGCAAAATTATGTCATCTTTGACCCATTTTTCTTTAATTATAAAATTGTCATCTATATAAAAATAGGGTTAAATGTAGTTTTAGTCTCTTATATTATGTAATCATTTTCTTTATTCGTCTATTTTTAATTTCATAATTTTAATCTCTTTAGTTCTTAAAATTGATACATTTTGTCCTGCTTGCAACTTGTATATCTATTTTGATGAGATGACATCATTAGTATAGTTAAGTGGAAGCCATGTCATATTTTGTTGATTTTTAATTAAACAATACATTTTAAATAAAATATTTCATTTTTGTAATCTTATTAAAATAAATTTAAAAAATTAAAATTAGTAACAATACTCATTATTTCTAAAAAAAATAAAATAAAATTGTTTATTAAAAAATAAATTCAACTTCTCCTCTCGTTATTGTAATTTCCGTTATTTTATTATACTTTTTATGTTTTACTTAAGTTTCAGAAGAAAAAATTATTATTATTTAATTTAAAAATAAGAGATATTGACATGATTTTCACTTAATCGTGTTATTCAAACCACATCACTAAAATTAATAGTCAAATTGGTGTATATAACAAAATATCTCAATTTAAAAAAATATAAAAACTAAAATTATAAAATTAAAAATAGAAAGACTACAATTATTAATCAATTAAAATAGAAAATTAAAATTGCGTTAAAACCTAAAATATATAAAATGGTCAATAATGGACAACTTAGTTCAATCATTCTTGCCTTATATGGGTGGTACTCTATAATCAAAGTAATTTTGTAAAATAAACATTTGACAAACATCTTTGTGCTTCACAAGTACATGGTCTTATGGAATTTGATTTTGAAAAAAGCAACAAGTTAGAATTGGATGCTGTCTCTTGGTTTATTGAGACTTCCACAAAAATTAAAGTATTTGAGTATTGTGTCCACCACTCTAAGTATCAACAAGAAGTTCAACTCCCTCTTTCCTATTCTCTTGAGGCCTTAGACAGTGCGACTCAATCTCTTGATATCTTTTTGTCCTAACATAATAATTACTTGGAAACCACCACGTTTTGGTATATCCAACAAATATTGCTTATCTCGTACTTATTTCGCAGACGATGTAATATGTAATAATACATTTAGTCGAAGCTTCCATTGATTACATACATTTGATAAGGTCCATATTGGAACAATTATGCAATTGTTATGGTTCAACTCATCGTAAATGTCCATTGTTTCTGGGAGATATATTTTCGACCAAAACAATAAAAGTGGACTTTAACTTCAAAGCTTCATTGTACTTATAGTTCTCTACTACGTCTTATATTAAGAGTCTCGTTACACTATATTTCATTTCTTATTTAAAGACTATAATTTTAATGCACACTAAACTTTTTACACATTCAAAAAATCATTATTTCATGTGTATCACTTTATAAGGAGGTATGATAAAAATTAAATAATATTAATTATTTAATAATTTTTATTGATTTACATGGTAAAAATGATTTATACTTTTAATATATATAAATTAGTTTTTTATTTTAATTATATGTAATATTAAAAAATTTATCTTTTTTTTTGTTATAATTTGTGTCTTTTATATATCTTCTTAAATATACTTTTGATCATTTATTTTTTTTTTTATCAAATATTCATTTTGATCTTTTATTTATTTATTTATTTTATTTTTTCATAAATAATAAATATTAGTTTTATCGAAACTCTTTCAAACAGTTGTATGATAACTATCATAAATTATTAAAGTTTAATTTTAGATCAATTATAAAGTTAAATATGCAAATTTAATTATATACAATTTTGATAAATTTTATTCATTTAAAAAAAATTATATCTATTTCGAAATATGCAATAAATTGTTTTTTAATATAAATTTATTATTCGATTAAGTTGATCTATCTATGTATTTTGAATTAATATTATAGTCTACACATATTTGACTTTTATTTTTGTTCTCATTTAGATTTTTATCCAAACCTTGTTCATTGAAATAAAAATTCACTTGGTAAAAACCCAAAAAAAAATAAAAATAGTCCGTGGTGATTAGTAGGAGCGGTGGAGCAGTAATTACAAAAATGAAGTGAGGCCCATCCACAACACAACCACCCCGCACCTACCGCCACCAACGCTCACATATTTCATTTTCAATTCTCATTCTTCTGCACACATCAGTGTGGGCCCCACCACTACCTTCTTCTTCTCTCAAAAGAGTAAAAAAAAAAAATGGTTTAGTATTAACTGAATTCCAAAAATGGAGGGGTGGTTCTCGGCCTCAAGCTCACCCATTGAAGATCAGCAGAAATCAGGTTCCACTTCTTCTCTTCTTGCTGATTGGAACTCTTACGCTTCATCTCAGCAGGAACTTCAACCTTCCAATTCTGCGATCAGCTTCGATCTCGAATCCGCTGTTAGATCCGCCAACAATACTGTCACTGGCACTTTCAGCGTGTAATCTCTACTACTTTTCATATATTTGTATTTATTCCAATTCCAATCTATTTAGCATTCATTACGATTTGCTTTGTGTTTCTTTCTTGTAATTGTATGTAGCTATATGAATTAGGATTATTCCTAAGTGTGTTTGAACACCGTCAATATTCGATTGCAATGCTCGTGTTTCCTTTACATTCTTAGGTATTACAATTGGTAACTCACAATAGTTCATTGGAAAAAACTATATGGACTAGATAACTGATGTAGAAGTTTGATTTTTAAGACAATTGAGGGAAAATAGACTTTTAGATTGAAAATTGTAAATGAATTAATACTCCTTATGTTATGCTTTGGTTAGATTCACGAAGTAATTGGAGAGTGGTTGGGATTTGGGAATGGGAAGTTTAACTATCACAGAATGATTAGGCTTGCCATATCCCTTGTTGTAAGTAGTGTTAGTCAGTTTCTTAATTATTCTTGTGATAGTCATTCATAGTTGTCAATCAAGTGTAACATAGTGGTGCGAATTGCAAATTTGCAATAATTGAGCAGAGCAATGAAGCTCGCAGCTGCTATTTCTTTTTTTTTTAGCTGGGGCAATTGTGGCCACTATTTGTGGCATAAATCATGGAAAGCGTGTGCTTTGCTGCTGCAAATGATAGGTCTCCTGGTATGCTTGCTTGTTGCTGACTGATTTAGGGATAGAGTTGGGATTTTGTCCCTCTTTTTTTTTCAGATAAAATAATTAAATCCTTTAATTCTCTTCACATGTTAATCAAACAGCCATACCATTAAAACTTCAGAGCTTCCTTCTTGTCAAACCCCCTATTATTTTGGTCAAGGCTGGCAGTTACCGGCGTCATTTTGGTGACTGTTCTTTGTATGCTTGGTTTTTTCATCTATAATAATCTGCCCTGTTTTCCCTTTTGACTCTACTGTGTTTGCAGTTTGCACGTAAGTATTTTTTATTGCTGTTCCTTTTTTTCTTTTCTGGTTCTCTCAAATTACTCATAATTTTTTTATCTGTGGTGTTTAAAATTCGAACTCATTATTGCTGCTCACATGCTCAATTTTTTTAGTTTATCACTTGGCAGTTGGTTATTTGAGAAACCAAATTAAGAATTTATTTATCTTTTTATTTATGCCTAGTAAGATTATAAATATTTACCTATGTTTGATATTTTGTTAGAAGATATGAGAGCAGTTTGTTACTCTCAAAGTAGTGTTTAGTTTTTTCTGAACCTATATCTAAAATTTCAGTATAGCAGCCATCCAAATTAAGAGTTTTTGGGGTTAGCCTTTAGTTGCTACTAGCCAGTCCTAATAAATATGAATTCAGTGTAACGTAATAGTTTAGATATCGAGGTACACCACTAAAGACTCTCCTAGAAGAGGATTGATCCATGAAAATAAAGATTATACTGATAGTTTTTTGCCTACGTTGATGCAGATTGGGCTGGAAGCCTAAGTGGTATATGTGTGGTCAACTTTAGGTTATTGTGTCCCATATGGCCAAAATTTCTTGTCAGTAAGGTCTATGAGCCTTATTTGTGATAATCAAGTTTCCTTACACATTGTCTCTAATCCAGTTTTTCATTAGGAAACAAAATATATTTGAGATAGGCTGTCATTATATCAAAGAAAAGGTTTTATCTGGAGAAATGACAATATGATTTAATCCAAATGATCAACTAGCAGATATGTTCACAAAGTCACCGTGGAGTTGAATGATAACATACATGTCACAAGCTTGATGCATATGTCATATATGCACCAGCATGAAGAAGAGTGTGGAGTTTCACTATGCTTCCGTTTCTTATGCTTAGTTTTCACTTGTATTTAACACATACTTAGTGATAAGTTTCAAGTAAAATTGAAACCATTTGTTCTCTTGGAAATGCTCTAGCTTATTTACTCCTCCTGTAAATTGCAGAATGAAATTATCTTACTGTGCATGTAATCACTACATGCTTATTCATTATTCTTAAGTACTTAAGATAAATTTTTGAGACTCTTGACTTTTCATTCAACAGAGTAATTTTTGGATAGTTGATTCAGGATATTGTTGTTACTTTGTTAGCAATTGTGTATAACAATTTACAATGGTTGAGTTTTGGTGTCTGTAACACTTTATTATATTAATGCATTGCAAATACAATATCACGCCTCTGACGTGATTGTGTGGAAAAACTGCCTGTTATGTTCTGCCTACTCTCGATGTAGCAGCGAAGTCATTGTTACTATTGTTTAGCTTTTCTTCTTGATAGTATATATCACCGTGGAAAAACAAAGATAATGGGTTGGTGCAATTTCCATTCTTTTTGCATGAATTGTCTACAACTCTACATCATGGTGAAAGATCATGTTGCTAATAAGCATTCTGTAGCAGAACTATTAAGCTGTTTTGCCTGAAATTATGTCAATTTGATAAACAAATTGCTTTTTATAACTGTCAGGGTTTCTAAAAGTGTGAGAGATATACCTGGAAATCTCCAGTCTGCGACTAGTAGTGTTCCTTCTGGCAAAGCACTCCTGTATTTTGGATTGTTTCTGGCGAGCGGAGTCTTCTTCATTTTCATTGCATTTACCTTGTTCCTGCCTGTGATGGTGGTTATGCCCCAAAAGTTTGCTATATGCTTTACTCTTGGATGTGGATTTATTATTGGGTCATTCTTTGCTCTTAAAGGGCCAAAGAATCAGCTTTCTCATATGACGTCGAAGGAGGTAAGTTACCAGAATTTTGTGTCTTGTTGTTTTCAAGGTGATGTTGCCTCAGCGAATTTACTTAAGTTTCATATAAGGCTCCCTTTGATCTAATTGCATGCTTTTTATGCCTTCTCTGACTCGTCCCCCTTTATCATTATTTTTCAGAGGCTCCCATTCACACTGGGGTTTATATGCAGTATGGTTGGTACCATTTATGTATCAATGGTGCGTCATAGCTACATTCTCTCCGTTGTATTCTCTGTTGTACAGGTATCAATTTCTTGGATCCTTGTTTCGCTGTTGCTTTGCCCTTCCCCTCCTGTTATAATTGGCATTTGCTGTGGATTAGAAGTTTGAGCAGTGGCTGTATTGTAAAATTTTGAATTTACATAGAAATTAATCCTTCTATACAGCACAAACTTGATAAATATGAGAGTTCCTATTTCCATACTTAGTGGCTCGATTTATACAATGAGTGGCGTTGGTTCCATGACATGGTTCCTATTTCTGATGTGTGGGCGACATTAATCAATTAACCAAACTATCTATTATCTATGTTTGTATATGGTATTTCAAAATAAATATGAAAAACAAAGTGGGGGCTCCAACCCCTACTAGGCCCAACATAGGGCCAGCCCTGGTTGGTTCCATGACATGGTTTCAGGCTTTCAGCTACTAGACTGTGGAAATTGATCTTCCTTAGATATTTTTGCATATACTATTTCTTCGGTTTCTTTCTTAAGTTATCAATCTTATATAGAAAATGATGTTTTGAATATACTTGCAGGTTCTCTCACTTGGATACTATTCTATATCATATTTCCCTGGTGGATCTGCTGGAATGAGATTTCTGACTTCTGCTTTAACGTCCAGAATAATGAATTGTTTTGGGAGGTGATTAGGTTTTGGTTGTTATTTTTTTATTAGGAGGGAGAGGGTCAGATCTAAACTTTGTCTATAGTTAGCTAAAACTTTGAACTGACCCAGGACAGGATAATGCTGAGTTGAAGCATCATCTAACATGTCCTAAGATTTCGTTATTTGTTGCCACATCTGAATGAGAAAATTGGTTGACTTCTTTTCCACAAGCTGTGTAATCTTTATTGCCGGTATCGTAAGGCCCATACTGGTGCTGAGGGTTTGACAATTTTTCTGAAATATGAATCGAGTTTGGGGGGAAATATCACATATATAATATAATCCTGTAAAAACCTGTTTATAATATACATAATCATTATTATAAAAAAATTACAGAATCATAATATAAATGTAACTTTATGATTTTCCAACTCAAATAAGCTAAAATATTTAAGACAAGTTTTGAATGAAATGAAGCAAGATTATGTTTCATTTTGTGACAAGTGCCATAACTTTGCAAAAATTTAGGGTGTGTTACTTATGAAATACTGGGTGTTAATAGGTAAAGTGAAAATTTTATAATGCAGGGTGGGAGTGTTGGAAAAAAAAAAGGTTGGATAGTGAAAATTTTAGCCCAATACACTATTGGAAGAATCGAAGCGTGATTCTTGTAGTATATTTTTATATATTGAGAGCAGAAATGATGAGGGGTTGGATAAGCTTCACCGAAGATTTTTATAATCTCATTGCTAAGACTTGCTAATCATTTCTTTGGGTGAGCACTTAATGTTGATTTTTGTCCCCTTTCCTATGGGATAAGTCCTACACATATATGCTCGACAAAAATATGTTTCACTTGACACTTAATATTTGAGAGTTTTTTTCCACTCCCTAATGTTTTTAAAAAGCCACTATGTCCAGTAGTATACATTAGGGCGGAAAAATTGTATTTTTTTTTTATCTAAATATATATTTTTGGACAATATAAAAACTTTGTTACTATGGTGATTTGACAGTAGACCTCAATTAGAGAGAAATTTATATGTATCTATTTAAGGTTGACTTTTTTGTTTCATATGATTTTAGTTGACTGTTGATTGTTTTTTTTTTTTACTTAATTTTACTTTGACTAACCTTAAATTCGACTATTTACCAATCTCGGTTAGCAAGCAATTTATTTTTAAGCGTGAACACTTATAAAATGTAAATATCAAATTGGTCCTTATGATTTTTCAAGTTTTGCATATTAATTTTTAAATGTTTCAAATTTTACACATTAAAAGCTATTTATTTTTCAAGATTTGTAGATCGCTCAATTCTTCAATGTTTACAAATGGATCCCCATATATTTTTAAAACTTATACAATGATCCCTTAACTTTTCTAAAATTTCAAACTAGACCCAAAAATTAAAATGTAATTTTAACCTACTTTTCTTTTTTATATTACTTTTTACCCAAATAGTTTTGAAATTCATAAAGTGGCTCAACCTTAAATAAGATATCATTTTTATATTTTACATGTTAGTTAAATGACTGTATCCAAAAAAAAAAAAGAGTAATTTTAATTACTCTAATCAAAACAAAACAAATGAATAAAATTCAATTGAATCATCATTTGTAAATACATCATCCAAACACACAATTAACTTGATAAGTTTTATATGCAGGGTGTTTACATTTTTCAAGATAGGAAGTAAAAAGATAAGTCAAAGAAAAATGAAAAGATGAGTAACCTCAAGCTAAAAAACTAGTGTACTTTATTTATTTCAAAAGTACAAAAAAGCAAAAAGCCTTAGTAATGCCCGTGTAATTGATTAGACATGTTCAAATTAAGTACTGTGGTTGGGGGTAGAAGGATGATATTTTGTTCACACTTTCCATCCATTACCTCTAATAATTTATACTCCTAACTTCTAGCATTGAAAAACAATGAAAAGTGATTTGGAAACAAAAACCCTTTTGAACTTGAGGATACAAAACAAGCCACGATGGGATCAGACAGTGATTTGACCTTTTAATTTGACCATTATTTTGGTAAGCGGCGAAGCTAGCTATAATTTAATATGGGGCCATATATAAAGGTAAAATAATAAAATATATTTTTAAAATTAATATATTAAACTTAATTAATAACAATTTTTTTTTTTTATTTACATAAAATATAAATTAAAATAATATAAACAAATAACAACTGATAATAATTATTTAAAAATTAAGTTGGATGATATATTAAATAGTCGAATTTATCTATAATTTATTATATACTAAATAAACTAGTAATATTTTTTTTTTAATACAAAATAATAAATTTATTTATAAAAAATGATCATCTATTTTGTTTATGAATTTTGTTTTTATAATTTTTATTAGTGTTAAAACTCTCTTTGTAGTTATTGAAAATATTAGAAGAATTAAAATATAATGAGCAAAATTATTAATCAAATATTAATTTTTTAATTGACTTATTTTTTTAAATTTTGAACAAATAAATTATTTAAAGTAGCATAAATAAATATAAAAATATATCAACCTATTAAAAATATGCTACAGCGAAAGCTACCTCATCAATACACCCTTCACCCCTGATATTGGTGGAGCATGTAAATATAGCTATGTAGATTAAGTCATTAAAGCATGACATTTTAATAATGAAAATGGAATTATTGAGAGGCACAAGACATCTTCATCAAGGAACAAAGCCAGAAACTAAGTGGAGCAATTTGAACGGTTTGTAAAATTTTAGTGTATGTTATGGATCATAATATAAGTTATGTAAAGCATTCATTCACTCAGACAAGGTGGATGTAATGTTTTAAATTGCAATACCTTTAAATATTTATTATTTTAAATTTGACCTATAAAAAACACATTCCAATATATTTTATATAAAAATGATAACAAAATGTGGTTGCGGCTTCCATTGTAGTGGCAATATGATTATTGAAATATTTAAAAAATTATATTGTTTTTAGGAATCCACGGTTTAGAGATATATGAAGAGTTCCTCAAATGAGTTTGTTCATGCTATGAAGTAGGTGATACATCTCCATCATAGAGAAATTGCAATGCTTCAATGCTTGATTTACAATATTAACTATGTGTTGGTAACGTTTTCATATGGTATTCATTGTTTTTAATAAAAGATGTCGACCTATTTGGTCTTTTGTTTATGATTTTGGGAAGCAATCACAGTTGTTAGAGAAAATTAATCAAATAATTAGAAAGAAACAAAGACCCCAATTGTTTCTAATAGACAAGGATTTGTGATATTGATTAGGATCAAATCAAGTCACCCAACCATGTGAATTTGGGATGACTATCTTTGCCATTCTTCATCTATGATTTTGAATGGCTAGGGATAATCTGATGGATAGTTACACCCACAAAAGCGACAACAAATTAAATATTTCAAGATTATAATTCTTTAACTTATATTTATATTCGAAATCTTAAAGTATTAAATATATAAATTAACTATCTTATATATTTAATATTTAATTTATTCATAATATGAAACTTAATCAATTAAACTTAAATATAATAAAATGTACTATATGCATGGTTGATAGTTGATAGTTTATTGATGGGATTTGATTATGTTAATTGTTAATTATAAATCATGATCATGGTCCATCAATCTGTATTATTATTGGGGATTCAAAAGTCCAATTGATGTGCATTGAATTTGATACTTGGTGACTCTAGTGCACGTGTGCCATGCATTAAGGACAAAAGTTCCTATGATGGTACACTTATAGACCATATTATTAAGGGCTCCACTCTAAATTCAAATCATGAAATTAATCTCTATCCGTCTTCTCTTCTCTATGTTTTTATCATTCAATTTCAACAATAATTTGGGAGGAGTCATTACTACGTATCATATAATTAAACACATGTCCGTATAATGACTAGAGAGCTGGTTATAAATCAACATAAAACAAAACACGTAGTTTTCTTGATGTAATAACAAATATGAATATATTTACCAAATTCTTATTTTTATTTAATTAAACTTTTTGAAAACTTGTTTCTTGAGAAAATTAATTGATTGAATAGTACTTTTGGAAGGCTAACATTAAATATAGTAATATTAGGTAGAATTTGTTTATATTTGAGTTCACAAAATATAATTTGTTTGTTTATTTTTATATTTGAGACTAAAGGTAGTAAATAAATATAAATGGCCCCCAATCAGACAATTCAATATTATATGAACTCCAACTGGTGAAGTTTCAATTTTTTTTATAATATAATAAAATATAGATAAACTTTTTTTGTTAAATATATTTTTAGCTCTTTTAAGTTTAGTTTCTAAAATAATTTATTTTCTTTTAGTCTTTATTTTGATTTTATAGTGATTTTTTTTTAAAACTAAAAATATCAATTTTTACAACAAAAAAAAAAGTTTCAAAATAAAAATTAAAAGTGAATAAAAAAATTTTAAAGACTAAAAAGTTGAGATTTGTTATAGAGATTAAAAGTTAAATTAAATTTTATTTTTATAATTATTAAAATTATACTTTCTTTTTATTAAAATCCAAAATTTTAAGATTAAAACAACATCTTCAAATATTTAAGACATTTATGTGTTATTTTAGAAACTTGGTGTGAAAATAAACTTTATATTCTTGTGTACATTTAAACCATATAAATTTTGGCCAAATTCTTTCATATACACATCAAATGGCCCATCTTTCAGCATCCCTTGAAATTGAGGCTCAATGATATAGTGTTTGCCGACAGTAAGAACTAGTAATAACATAAACATGAGACTCATTATTGTAATTTAATGAAGTGGTGGTTATGTGTTCTATTGCAATATTAATACTATGTTGCTTGCAACCATTTTATTGTCGAACAAATATTCAAATCTGAATCTTCCATTTTTCTTATTCTAATAGATTTCTCCACTCATGAATATAATAATCTCCTACCTAGCTAAGTGCCTTCTCACAAAAGTTCGATTGATGAATTAAAAGATATTAAAAAAGTTTTAAGTAGGAGGTTTTATGTTCGACTCTAAAAACTAGTATAATATAATTAACTACTAACATTTGTCATAGAAAAAAAACACAAACTAAGGAATCTAAATAAAGTTTACAAATATCATAATCGACAATTTAATTAGTTCTAAAATTTCATGAGTCAGCTAATTTAATTATGATCTTACTAAGGAGTGTCCTAATAGGAGCTAATTAATCATTTAAGACTTTTAGTTAGAAATGAAAAAAAAATTAGTGGATGGGATTCACATCATATCTCCTCTCCCTTCTTGTATTTCATAACCAAAAGAAAAATGAGATATTATGTACGTCAAAAGTGGATTTGAATTGTATGCACTCATAATTCATATTGTCACTCAAATAGTAGATGATTAGATGATTAGATATTGTATGCACTCATAATCATAATTCTCTTCTTTTAAATTAAGATAAAGCAATTCAAATTTTAATGTAGATGATTAGATATTAATTTAAAAAAAATTAAAAAGACATTAAATTTAAAATTTTAATCATATGATCGCAATCAAATAGTCACTGATACAATAGCCGTATGAACAATCAACAATCTAAATATGTAATCTATACCTTCAAATTAAAATACGACAACATATTTTGATTATAATAATTTAAGTTTAAGATACAAAATTGAAACATGAACCTTAATACGGCAATTTATATCAGCAATAGCATGATCTTGTGAATGAATACTTCAAAGCCATAACAACAAACTAGATGTGTTAATGTATAACATGCTATGAGGGGAAGGATTTATGAGATACTTTTTCACAAAAAAAAAAATCATAGATAAATAAAATGGTGGGGGTTAGAGTATAGATATTTTAAGGCTAATGCAAGAATTCCCATCCATATATAAATATTGTCTTTTGTCTCTTCTTTTGAATGTTATGGGTCCCTTTATTCTGCCTCTTTTGGCTCATTGATCTATCTTTACCAATGAAATGTGTTCCTTTTTCTTTTTTCTATAAATAATTTGTTATCACTATAATATGATTGCTTTAATGTTTTATTTTCATAGCATATACAACCTTTTCTAAATTAGTTAAAGTAATTAATAAGCATAAGGCAGGGCCAAAATTTTGAACTACAGCATAACAACCTATGTATATGTTTCTAATCGAAATCGTTAAATTAAGTATCATATTCATTTAATTAGGATGTATAGTGGTTATAGTAGATTTTTTTTCATTGAGGTGGTATAAATATTGGTAACCGTTTCATTGAAATTTGAGTATTCAAATTTGAATTTAGTATTTTAAAATATAAAATTAAGTATTTGATTTTTTCAAAAGAGAATAACTCACTTTAATAGAATAAAATAGATAATATCAATTATTGATGATTAAATCAATAATTAGTATTATATACAAATTAAATCAATAATTAGTATTATATACAAATGCCTAAATTATAAGTGATTATAATATCAATTATTAATTTATTTATTAACTTCTTATTTTAGAAGAGTTGAACTCTAAAATTAAAATCTACATTTTATTAATAATTCGACTAAACGTTCATCAATATTGACTTCACCATTTATATTTAAAATAGAGTAGCTATAGATACACTCATCTAATTTTTTTACACATATTTAATATTTCATTTTTATTATTTTTTGTCACTTCATTAACTTATCATATTTATTACACTACTATCTATTATTTTTCTTTCTATTTTTAAAGTGACAATAGAGTAAATAAGTGTGCATATATTATTTTTACTTAAAAATGAAACATATGGGACAATTGAGAAAGGTTTTGATATCATGTAAAGATTTTGATGCACAGAACTCAACCATGACAAAGTGTAGGTTAGATGAGGCGTGTAAGGATCTTCAATCAAATCAGGGGTATTCAGTCATCTTTAATGTTGGACAAAGTGGTGCCCTAAATTTGTATGCCTAAAAAGCTTGACATAAGTGTGCATGTGTGGGTAGAGATTTGACTCAATGATTCTAGTAGTTTTTAAATATAATTTTTTTATATGTAAATTTTATATCGCATATTTATCAACATAATTTTATATTTATTTAAACATTCAAACACATTTTACAACTAAAAATTTTCTGTTTATGACAAGGATCTCATACTAGTTCACTTTAATTTTAAATTTGTAAAAAAAAAAAAAAAGTTCAAGACAAAAGAGAAGCTTTAGAAATTGAATCTAGTAAAATATTGATAAAAATACATTTATAATTTTTTATGTTTAATTCAATTACCGTTTAGGTCTTTTAAATTTATATGTTTTCGATAACAATTAGTTCAATTGAATTTTTTTATCATTTGAAACTTCATCTGATGTTGCTACAATATGTCCTTTATAATAATTATTCGATTTTTTTTTATCAAATTTTATAAATTATATATATATTTTTTATTTTCTCTACAATAATTCAAAATATGAATAACCTTAAAAACAAGGTAATTAATATTTCTACATAATAAATATCTTTAATTTCTTTTACATGCAAAATAGCTTGGACAATCAATTTGTTGTGATGTTTCAATTAGATCTTAATATTTCATGACAATAATTTGAAGAAAAAAAGATTCAAACTTAAAGGACATACATATGTAATTTAACAATTCTTAATTAAAATATCGAGAAAAATTGCAAATATGTTGGGGAGTCTGAGAGATTCAGGATTTTTATGAGACCTTGACACTATATTTTTTACTTAGAAATCGTTGTATAAATCATTTATCTTATATAATCAACATTTAATTGATTCATACTTAATATGAGATTTAACAATCTTTCACATCTTATATATTTGTTCCATTATAAAGACTTTTGATACAAGGATTCAACACTAGAATCCACTCCCGCTCTTCCATCTAGCCCAATCATGGGCTTGTGCTGACATACCAACCACATAAATTTTTTAAAAGTACTACATAGGCAAAAAAAAAAACTACTTAAAAAAAAAGTTTGTGACAAACATATGAATGATAGTTTGACGTGACAGATAAATAAATTGAATAATTAGAAAATAAATGAAATTTAAATGTGTTTTGTTTTAGTACCTCCATCCAAAATCTAAAATAAGTTTGTGGTATATGATTCTGTCATCATTTCTCTATTATCGCATTACCATTATCAAATTATTAACATCGCATCACCATTTTCGAATTACCATTGATTGTAATGCGTTGATGGTGATTCGAAGATGGTGATGCAATCATGATAGAAAAATGAAGAGAAAACCCTAATCCTCAAAACCTATTTTCTGATATTAGATGGAGGGACTAAAAACACAACACATTTAAATTTCCATCATTTTTAATTACTCAATTTCATTTTTTTGAGTTATTCCTCTATCACGTTAAATTGTCACGTCGCTCCTCTATTTGCCACATAAACTTTTTTTTTAACGTTAACTAACAACATACATGATTTTAAACTAAATTGAACTTACATAGTTTAAATTAAAAATAAAAAAAAAAACTTACAAGAACGAAAATGAGAAAGGTGCAAACTACAACGACAAATCAAATATTTAAGCCTATCATAAACTATTTAGTTTGGGGGTGAGTTCTATGATAGACTACTTATAAAAGTGATTCACTGTGGATTAAAAGTTAAAATTTATCGGAAATTTAAACGACCATGAATAATATTTTTCAAAAGTAATTGTTTGTGCATCTTCTCATTTTTATGAATAAGACAACAACTTAATTACTGTCCATTGAACACAAGATATATATTTATTTTTTATTTTTATCAAATTAATATCATTTAAATTACAATTTCAGTGATAAAAATAAAAATGGTAATTAATATTTATTTTTAAAATGTAATGACTGATATCAATAAAATTTAAAATATTTTTTAAAATTCATTCATAGTGGAACCTTATCTTAATCTACTATTGTTAGATGTTATTTTCATATCGCTGCACTTAGAAAGCTGAAAATGACTTTTTTACATTCTTCCAAATATTGAATGTGTGGCTTTTTTCATTGCAAATGCAATTATGTGAAGGAATCAAGTTTGCCATAAAAACAAGAATTTTAAATTTCACCAGTTTTTAGTTTGCGAAAAAAACAAATTATCATCTAATTTTGATTTGCAATAAATTCCTATTCCAAATTAATACAAGAAGCCACTGTAATTTTGTCCCTAGCTTCATTGTTCTCTTTTACTAGTATTTCTTTGGAGAAATAACCATCTAACACAATTACCAGAACTTGCAAATTAAAATCCCATTTTTCACATGTTAATTCCTTACTCCATTTGCACTTTCACTAATCCATTTATATAAACAAACATTAATTATATATACATTAATTCCTCACACATTGCTCCATTTATAAGAATTCTCATAAACAAAATGATTGAACTTAATTGATTAATAAATTTCATGTAAATATAAATTGTTTGGGATATTCAAATTCAAATAATGATCGAAACTATTGTTGGCAGTTTTATTTACCTTCTATCGAATTATTAAGATCATATTCTTCTTGAAACTAGATAATTAAAAAAAAAAATCCATCTCATATATATGAATTTGGCTCGTAGAAAATAAAATATGTAATATCAATTATTGACGATCAAATAAATTATTGATAATATGTGCATATACATAATCAATCATAAGTGGTTATAATATCAATAATTGATTCATTCACTTTAGAGAAATCAAATTCTATTAAAAGAAATATACTCAATTTTTTTTTATTTTGCAAATTCTTAAGGTATTTCTTGTTGACGGTGAGAGATCTGTCATTTAAGAGATTAATTAATTTCATTTATAGTCTATTTGTTACTAACTATAAAAAATCATTTTGACGTTCAATAATTTATGGTTGTTTACTTTATCAAAACATTTTCTTTTTTATTTTTTAATTTATTTTCTTAATTTTGTTAATTAAGAAGAAGGTAAGAGACTTTTGAAGAGAATGATTGTTTATATTTTTAGAAACAATAAAAATGTCAAAAAAACTGATTTTACTATTTATGAAAATACATCTTCATTAACTTACATTTCATCTTCTCTCTATTACAATAATTTATTTCAATCACATTTTTATCAAGATAAAATGAACATACCTTTAAAAAATGAAAACCGAAATTATTTTCACAAAATAAATAGTTCATTCAAGATGATTGTTAGAGATTTTTAAAAAAGCATAAAATAATTTGTGTTTGTTTATCATTAAAAAAATTAGTTATAAAAAATGATTTTTATTAGAAGTCACTCAAAACAATTTCTCATGTGAAGTAGTTTTTATATTACTTTCATATTATCATTTTGTTTTTCAAAAAATTTAACAATCAGATGAAAACTTTTAAAAGTTTTACTTTTTTAAATAAGTGGTTATTTCAAAAATAAGTTGTAATTAATAGACTCTTAATGAATTGACTTCTCTCAATTATATCATACACGTTGATATGAGATTGAACATAATTACATAATAATTAAGGTATTTATTTATAAATGAATTGTATTCTAAAAAAAAAAACAATCGTGTGATAATTTTATTTTTTTTATAGAAGAGATTGTAATTTTGTAAACATCATTGTAATTCATCGCGATGTTTTATATTCAAACACTACTGTGATGTTTCATATTTAAACATAAGATAAAACATTTAACTTAATAATATCAGTTAAATTAATATTTAAAAATTAATTTTGAAACTTTTAACTCTTGATATATTAGAGTCCAATTATGCAAGTTAGCAAATCAAAGTTGAGAAATTCAAAGGGTATCAAACAAGTAGCAAGCACCACATCAAAAGCTCCATCAACTACAACCACACAAAAGAGATGGTCCACAAAATGGGCCTAGCTAATTAAAATTAAAGGAAGAAATAATCTTCTTGATTAACTGAATAGAGAGCTATTACACTCAACCATTACCATCATAATGTCTATTCTTTTTTATTATTATCAACCTAGCTATCACTATCTCTTAAGATAATTACATCAACTTAATGACCAGTTTCGGAAAAGTGCTAAAGCCATTTCCCATTCTAAGTGTCACTATAGTCCTAGTGCTACCTTATCTAACTCTTGTTTCTAACCAATCTTAGCACCTAATATATGAGGATAAAAAGTGATTATCACGGAAGTGGATCCTCTCGTATTTATGATTTTATTATCATGTTAGAAATTGTGTCATTGAAATATATTATTTATCCTATAGTGTAGCAGCTGTAAAAATCATAAAATTTAGAGGTTATTTATTTTTTATATTTAATAATTATTAAATTTAGAGATTTTTTTTTATCTAATAATTATCAAAATTGTTGTATCATACAAGTATAAAGAATTCAGAGAGATATTTTATCTCCTAACATAACTTTTGAGAGTACTAAATTTATTTCATTCCTTATGCTTGTTGAATACAAATAAAAATAAAATCAAAGATTTTAGGTTAAAAGTTATATCCCTTGTGAGCCTCTTTACATTAAATGAATAGCCCTCGTTAAAATCAATAAATATTTAGGTTTAGTTTTTTTAACAATACAAATATATTTTGTTTTACTCTAGAAATATTAGAAAAATACTTTTGGTTGTATTTTTGGTTTTAGTCTCATAATATTTGTTGAGTTTTAATCTTGTCATATTTATAAACAAAATTAAATGAAACCATTAAATTTAGTGAAGATTTAAGATAAAATATATGTAAAACATTACCACGGTAGGAATTCAAATTTAAACTCAAAGCACAACTAATGTAAGTGGAATGTCCAATCATTGTAAACCTTACTAGTTTTAGTTCTATAATATGAACTATATAAAAACTTATTTCAACACAAATAAATATTATATTATATAAACAAAAATTAAAACACTATTGATCAAAAACAAATTTAATGTTTAAGGAAACAAAACTAAACTAAAAATTATAGATCTGAAATAAAATTTCACACACTTTTTATTGTAAAAACTGAATATTATTACTTGAGTTGAATAAAACTATAATGAATAACAAAATTCTCTCTTAAGAGATGTAACACTTTAACACTAAATTCTAAAACATTTATCAAAAGATGTCATGTTAACTTTCAATAAAAGAGCATTCATTCCTAATTATTACCCAAATTAAAGAAGGAAACAAGATAATCTACAGGTGTCAACGTGGGGAACCAAAAATGTGTAATGTTCAGATGATTTTCATCTCCACTATTTTTATGTCTCACATTCCACTATTAACATAGACTAACAAATTCCCTCAAAAAAATAAAAATAATAATAAATAGTTTCACATATTGGATTACAATCAGACTTCAATTTCCACAAAAATTTCAACCCACCACTTGAGTGGTTAAGCATCAAGAATCAATATAAATAAGAGTTTACATAAATGAAAATCAAGAACCATCATATGCATGATAATTTCCTTATCATTGAACAAAACCTGTTACATTATGCAAGCAATAAAAAAGCTGGCTCATTTGTTCAAAGCTTTTTCTCTTCCTCTATAAACAAATTACATGTTTTCAGTTTTCACCCTCTTACAATTCTAAAACAGATAACCCTTTTCTTTTCTTAGCATAAGCAATGTCTTTAAGCTTAAGTAATCTACCACTTTTTCACAAAATCTTCTCCCTAACCTTGCTCCTTATCTCAATAAACTTTCTTTTCTTTTTTCCATGTTATAACTCTCTTGATGAACAAGGACAAGCTCTTATTGCATGGAAGGAAAGTTTGAACATGGCTTCAGATGCATTAGCATCATGGAATCTTTCAAACCAAACACCATGCAACTGGTTTGGTGTGCACTGCAACTTACAAGGAGAGGTGGTTGAGATAAACTTGAAGTCATTGAACTTGCAAGGCTCATTGCCTTCAAATTTTCAACCACTCATGTCCTTGAAAGTTCTTATCCTCTCATCAAATAACATCACAGGAACAATTCCAAAAGAAATTGGAGACTGTCAAGAACTCATTGTCATTGATCTCAGTGAAAATTATCTCTTTGGTGAAATCCCAGAAGAAATTTGCAGGCTAAGCAAGCTGCAAAGTTTGGCTCTTCATGCAAACTCTCTTGAAGGAAATATTCCATTCAAGATAGGAAATTTATCAAGTCTTGTGAACTTGACACTCTATGACAATAAATTGAGTGGTGAAATTCCAAAGAGTGTTGGTTTTTTAAGTAAGCTTCAAATATTGAGAGCAGGAGGGAATAAAAATCTTCAAGGTGAAATTCCAAGGGAGATTGGAAACTGCACCAACTTGGTCATGTTAGGCCTTGCAGAAACTGGCATTTCCGGTAGTCTTCCTTCTTCAATAGGGATGTTGAAAAGAATTCAGAAAATAGCTATTTACACAACTCAGATGTCAGGCTCTATACCTGAAGAGATAGGTAATTGCAGTGAGTTGCAACACCTGTACTTGTATCAGAACTCAATTTCTGGTTCAATTCCACATCAAATTGGAGAACTCAGCAGGATTCAGAGTCTACTTTTATGGAAAAACAATTTAACAGGGAGAATACCAGAAGAGCTTGGAAAATGTAAAGAGCTCAGTGAGATAGACTTGTCAGTGAATCTTCTCACAGGTAGTATACCAATCAGTTTTGGAAAGCTATCAAATCTACAAGAACTTCAGCTGAGTAATAATCAGTTGTCAGGTATTATACCGCCCGAAATTTCAAACTGCACTTCTCTGACTGAGCTGGAACTTGACAACAATGCTATTTCTGGTGAGATTCCTTCTGTTATTGGAAAATTGAGAAGCTTAACCCTTTTCTACGCATGGAAGAACAAACTAACAGGAAAAATCCCAAGTAGTCTTTCAGAGTGTCAAAATCTTCAGGAACTTGATCTTTCATACAACAAGTTAACTGGTTCTATACCGAAACAACTATTTGAGTTGAGGAATCTCACTCAACTTATGCTTCTTTCCAATGATTTGTCAGGATTAATTCCACCTGATATAGGTAACTGCACAAGTCTCAACAGGTTGAGGTTAAATCAGAATAGATTTGTTGGTACCATTCCATCTGAGATTGCCAACTTGAAAAATTTGTGTTTTTTGGACATGAACAACAATCATCTTGAAGGGGAGATTCCATCTCAGTTCTCTGGTCTTAGCAAACTTGGAGTGATAGATCTCTCACACAACAAGCTCTCCGGAAATTTAGACACTCTTTCTAAACTTCAGAATCTTGTTTCTTTAAATGTTTCCTTCAATGAATTCTCTGGTGAATTGCCTAACACCACATTCTTCTGGAAACTCCCTCTCAGTGATCTCACTGGAAATAAAGGTCTTCACATTCCAGATGGTATTGTAACTTCAGCTAACAGAACAAGAACCAAAGGTCATGCCCGAATATCAATGAATGTTGTGTTCTTCATTCTCTTATGCATCAGTGCAGTACTAACACTTCTCATAATCTATGTCATGGTTCGCATTCTTATTATGAACGATTGGGTGATGACTTTGTATTACCATTATGAATTCTCTATTAATAGCATTGTCAAGAAACTCAAAGCATCCAATATAATTGAAGACGGAAGCTCTGGAGTTCTGTACAAGGTAACAATTCCAAAAGGCCATATACTAGCAGTTAAAAGGGTGTGGTCATCAGCAGATTCTGGAGCGTTTAACTCTGAAATTCAAATGTTACGTTCAATCAAACATAAGAATATCATCAGGCTACTTGGTTGGGGATCCAACAAGAAAATGATGCTGCAGTTTTATGAATACTTCCCTAGTCTGAGCTCATTGCTTCATGGTTCAAAAAAGGGAAAACTAGAATGGGATACCAGATATGAGGTCATCTTAGGCCTGGCTCAAGCACTTTCATATCTGCACCATGATTGTGTGCCTTCTATATTGCATGGAGATGTCAAAACAACAAATGTTTTATTAGGTCCTGGCTGGCATCCTTACCTTGCTGATTTTGGCATGGCTAGATTTGCAAGTGAAAAAGGCAATAAGACTAATTCCAAGCCATTTCAAAGACCCTCCTACTCCAATAGTTCCTATGGATACATAGATCCTGGTAATTTATATATCTATCTATCTATTTACTACAATTCTATCTCACCTGTCTCATATTAATAACATAATGGTTTAGTTGACACATGTCATCTCTTTATAATTTCATTTTCTGCATCTTTATAATTTCATTTCCCGCCGAAAACACTTTTTAGAACCTATGTTTTTACACGGGTTTCACTGGTACTAGTTTATCCGCTAAATTTAAGTTAATTAGAGTAATTTTCAATCCTTAAACAAACCATTGAGCAGTATACTTATTTCCATTGTTTTGGTATGTGTACAGAGCTCGAGTCAAAGCAGAAGATCAATGAGAAAACAGATGTGTACAGTTTCGGTGTTGTCCTACTTGAGGTGCTGACAGGAAGGCACCCATTAGACCCAACTCTGCCAGAAGGTACACACTTGGTTCAGTGGGTTAACAATCACTTGGCTAGCAAAGGAGACCCATCTAAAGTTCTTGACTCAAAGCTGAGAAAGATTACTGAGCCTACTACTGTGCATGAAATACTACAAACTCTAGCTGTGTCATTACTATGTGTCAATACAAGAGCTTATGAACGTCCAACAATGAAGGACGCTCTTGCAATGCTCAACCAAATTCGATATTTTGTTGAGCCCTCAAGGATGGAGGATTCTGATGTATTGAAGGGATTTTCAATAGACCAAAGAGAGTGTGTAGCTTCACATGTACCTTATATCTCTTGCTTCAATTTCTCAATCTGTTGAATGACTATGCAAGTTGTAGAGAACCCATGATTGTGAATGGTGAAATGGAATGACAGTTAGAGCAGGTCAGAATTAGTAGTTATTCACATGTAATCTTAGATATAAAATGTAAATTTCAAGTATCCATAATAAAATGCATTCTGGGGCCTTTTACTCAAGTTTTAAGTCTAATTGGTTTCTCATCAATGTGACATAAAGGATCTCCTTGGCCAAAGTGACATCTTTGTAATTTCTGTTTGTGCCTTAATTTAAGTTTTGATGTTGGTGTATGTGGTATGAATGATCTCAAATTCAAACAATTTAAGGGCGCATTTGGAAAAACCAATTTAATCAAGCTCTTATTCAACTTCATTAAATGCTTATTCATAAGTTATTCAAAAGACTTAATTTAAATAAGTTGAAAACAATTTAGTGAACTATCACATGTAATAATTTTTATGCATGTGAATGCAAACACTAACATAAATACATATGTACTAAATAAGTTACAAATAACCATTTCTTGGGCCACCAGTTTTGAAACTTCTCTTACTATTAACAAGTGGAGGAATTCTAGTAATCACAGAAGGATTAACTGTCGACAAAGATGAAGAAGAGAGCAACCCCAAGGCTTGTGGCCACAACGACAATCTTTGACATTTTACCAATATGGTATTATTTATAATTTAGGTTACAGACTAAGATTCCTAAATTGCATCTCTCTCTGTCGCTCGCTCTCTCTCTACACACAACCTTTTGAATTCAAACAATGCAAACATGGTCCCATCGCATTTTCTATACCTCACATGTACAATGTTCCACCTGAAAGAGACTTTGAAGCAATTGGAAACACCTCCGGAAGCAATTATACTAAGCCAGAATTGAAAGGTTGGATATCTATAATGATATGCGCATGTATATGCAGGACCACTATAGTGGAATGATGAAGACAACATGTATAAGGAATACGTAATCATGCAGCAGATGCAACCGTGGACAAGGTTATTTTGCATCACATGAAAGGTTCACAAGTTTATCTATACTAATAAAAATCTTGTATTATACTATTGTATAGGTTCTTTCTTGAACCACTTTTTTGCTCTACCAAGGAGGAGGACTAAAAAATAACTACGGAACAATATGGTACCCCTCATCCATTCATATGTATATTTTATTTTATTTTATTTTGTTTAAAATAGAAAACCATGGTAATTAAAACCTTTGACGCTTGGTGATATCATAGCATATCTCAATAAGCTTCAGTGTAATCTCAGGCTGGATTCTTAGGTCAAAATTTAAAGCTTTCATCCTGGCCAAGAGGGTGTTCTATGAGAATCAAACTACTATCTTCATCAACAGAAAACACTCATAAACCAAGTCAATGAGACTCATTAGATTTAATTCTACTAGTTTGTTTAGAGAACACTAGTTTATCTATCATTTAATAGGCAATAGAAATATCAACAACATACTCTAAGGATTTTACTTATAACTCTAAGGACTTACTGTAAGCATAGAATGTGAAATCTTTAGGTCTAACCTATAATCAACAGCCTAAATCGGAGCTTAACTTGTTAGGTCAAATCTTCCCAAGAGCTTTTTCTATAGAGATCAAACTCAATCCTCCACAAATTCAGAACTACATAACCAATTGTCAGAACTCAATTCAAAAAGGCAAACTAATTGTTACTAAAACACTCATTTTTCGCTGATCTTGTTATATACCATCACTACCCTCATTCTGAGCTTACACTAATTAATCTCAACATTCAATCTCATTTATCAACATTGACAATTTTAATAAGCTAGAGTTATATATAGCAAATAAAAACAGCCTAAAAAAACAAAACCACTACATACAATACCAATAATAATGTAAAAACATTTCATTTCATTCATTAACTTAAAAAACAAAACTTAAAGTTCACAAAATACTCAATTCGATTCTTTCAGATCCAACGATAAAAACAAAACTAGTTATAACAATAAAATAAAAACCCTAATCAATCAATGGTTTGCATGATATCTTCAGGAGCAAACTTAGTACCCTTTTCCTTATCAGCAGCAGCACGACCCTTCGCCTTACGATCAAGCAACGACTTACGATCCTTATCCAAACGGAGTTTAGTGATAACAACTTTGGAAGGGTTGACTCCAACGTTGACCGTTGAACCGTTAACTTTTTCTCTTGTTATGCGTTCGATGTGAATCACCCACTTTTTGCGATAAACCTGAACAACTTTTCCTTCGCGTCCTTTGAATGTTCCCCTAACGACCTGAACTTCGTCGTCCTTTCGGACCGGTAAGGATCGGACGTTGTATTTGGTTCGGAGATCGCCGGAGAGAGGCGCGCTCATCAAGACGCGGCGGACGCTTGACGGTGCTGTGAAATGTGCCTTTCGGCTCTTGCGGCGGCTGCTTGAAACTCTTGGATTGAACTTCATCTTCTCTCTTTCTCTCTCTCTGAATGAGGGATTAGGGTTAGGGCTTCAGATTTTGTTATCTTACCCTTATTTTGTGAGGATAGTGTATGTTTTATTCTGGGCCAAATGATTGGGCCTTGTGGACCGTATTTCAATGCGGATCTGAACTCAAATTAAAATTTGTGAAGTTGCTTTTTGCACCTCTTTTTTCTTAGAATACTTTTTTGGCATGTAATACTTTATTTTAAAATATTTTATAATAAGAAAATGAACATGCACTTTCAGTATAAATTAATTTTACAATTACACTACAATAAATAGAAACTATTGATTTTATCATCATCCTACTAAATAATTATAATCACCATAATTAAGAAATTATTAATCAACGTTTGAGATTGATTGTCAGTATAAAAAGATTTACACTGATAGTGTATGGTCACTAAACCTTTTATAATTTATTTATTTAGTAATTACAATTTTGTTGAGGCGAAAAAGCAACACAATTTTGCAACGTATTGAGGTTTGCCAAAAAATAAAATTGTTGCACACAGAAAGCATTCAAAGATATATCTTCTATTCACACCTATTACAATTTTGGTTTAAAATCTAAAATTTTGCGATTGATAAGTTTTATGTAATTTTCTTTATAAATTTTCAACGAGGTTGTGTGATTCTCACAGACCTTACATAAAAAGTTTGTTTCCATTGATAATCTATTTTTTAAAAATAAAAATCCAATCTTTGTTGTTTTTTCTTTCTTTAAAGAAATAAAGAATTTAATCAATCAAAAGATGATACTTTTATTTCACACAATAGTGCAATAATCAATAATAACCTCAATCTATATATTTGCTTGATCTAATGATCACGATTCACTTGATATGTCTCCAATAGCCTTTTTTCTTAAAAAAAAAAAGTTGCCAACTGAGTTTCTGAGAATTTGACATCTGAATCCAACTAGGCCTTGGAATTGGGAAGTCTCCACTATGAAAAAAAAATTCAAAAGACGCCATTATATCATTGATGGCACTCATTCAGCTTTAGAACATGTAAATGCTAATCATGACTTTAATAGGGTAAATATGTTAATAACTTTTTCTATAAATAGAGTAAGCACACTTTAAAACAAGCTTCACATCAATTGTTTATAGATCATATTAGGCAGCACCATCCAAAAATGGCCACACAATTGATTCACAAGTGGTGCTTGCTGCTTTATCTCAACGACCCACAGTGTGAAAAAGAAAGAAGCTTGAATGTACTCAGACAAGTGAAATCTTGTGTCCTCAGATACATTATGTACTTGATCCAAATTGAAGCAATAAGATTCTAGTTTTAATGCCATAGCATTATGAGACAATGGACAACCCTACCATATTGCACACTTTACAATTCATGAAACATGTATATGGACTATGGACCCCACCAAAATGGATTTTTCAGATTGGTATGAATTTTGGATGGCCCAATTGTGCACTATGGAGGATTCTGCTCTTGCCTGTCAAGTTTCTTTAATATGAAGCTAATGACATTCCAGTCAAAACCACGATACTGAAGCCACCGAACAATCCTTGACTTCCTTGTCTCCTTTGGAACATCCTGACCTTTGAACCACTGTTTTGAAGCCTGAGCATAAAGATGATCCATGGAATGCTTTGACAAGCCAATGATTGAGTTTTCGTCTTCAGCACAATCATTGTTGTCCTTAAAAACCACTTCAACAGCCTTTTCAGCATCAGCTTGACTAACTCCTTTCTTGAACAGTGCCTGCCACAAGAAATGCAGTCCATCATGTCAAAATGTTTGCTAGATGATAATAGCATGTAGTATATGGCTCTTAAACGCATGTGTGGTGGTGAAAACAATGTATCTGACCTTGCCTTATCCACTATAATGGCAAAGAGCCATCAAGGAAGCACAACTATTATGCACCTCTATGTTGTGTTTGGTAGACATGTTAAAAGGGGATAAAATAGAATATGTGAGTTTTGATCAATGTTTGGTGCACATTAATAGCAGGAGAAAACAGGACAAAAAGTTAAGAAAATTGATACATTTCCTGATAAGGGAGAGGAATTTCATCAATTATTGCGCAATTTCCTGATAAGAATTGTGCTGAAGGGGACATTAAATTTCCTGATAAGAAAATTGATACATTTCCTGAAAAAGTTAAGAAAATAGGACAGAAAGATATAATTGAACTCAGAAATTTCTTAAATGTAAGGGAAAATGCATATATGTATATAATTACATATTAGGAAATGACATAAGTCTTATTACATTAACTTGACCTTCTATACTAAAGTATAGAGCAACATTTGTGCTCTCTAGTCTTTAGTATTAAAAGGAATAGAACCAATTAGATGCACACTGCTATGTGAATTTGCATGATGTTGTCACAAAATTTAGCAAGAACAGTAAAACAAAACACCGACACAAAATTTTTCCTCTTTTGATTTGCTCCGAAACTATTAAGTAATAATAACTAAACACAGGGAAGTGTTGGCAGTGTATTGCAAAGCAAAAAGTAAGAGGATGAACATAAGGGCAGAATATACTAGCTTACTTGTTTGATCCGTCTTGGCCCCCATGTAGACGAAGACCATCTAGATTGAGAAAACGATTCAGCATACAACCTATCATTGATGAACCCTCTGGAACAAACAAAGGGATAAACACAATCAGCATAATCCCACAAAATATATTAAAATTCAGCAAATTCAGTTTTTGATAAATGAACTTGAAAAAGTGCATTATGAAAAGTAATACACAGCGTGGTAATTTGTCAACATGCAGAAAAGGTTAACCAAACCAGTCAGGCATTAGCAAGCATGCTGTTTCACACAGATACAAGAAGCAATACCTTATATTGGTATTAATATGATCAAATTGGTATATGCAAATTTTTTAAAATTTTGGATGCTTGTATGACAGATTATTTTAAATAGAAATCTACATTATAAATAAATGATGTGTTTGAATTAATATAAATTTATTATAGAATGTGTTTAGTCTCCATTCCTTTTTTCCCATTCTCAGTAGTCTAAAGATAGTACATCCATTTCCTCTTTCACACAAAAAATGGAGGAAAGGTAGTTCATCAGCTTCTAGTCTTCTAGAGAATTGAAACTCTAATCAAGGCATTGCTAAGTGTTGGTAATTCTATATATATATATATATATATATATATATATATGTATCAACTTCATTAAAGTTAAAATGGTACATTAATAAACATATTCCCAACTACACAAGGTGGATCATTCTAAAATAACCAAAACAATAAAGCTTTCTCTACACTCGGTCATTTAGCTACTATCATCGTGGAGACCTTGAGGCTGAATTAACAGTTTGGTAGAGCTGTGTCTAAAGTCATCTTCATGACAGCCATTTGTATCTGTTATTGCAGACATCTTACTCTCAAGGCCAAGAATCACATAATGTAAATATTCTCACTTGGTTCAACTGAATAGAACATATGATGAAAACTGAATTTAGGAAAAGCAAGTACACCTTCAAACAAAGGTATATTTGGAAATCGCTGATAAATAACGGCCCAACAATTTTTTTTTATGAAAATAGCTACGTACTGTCTCTGCAACTTGTTTATCACTGCCTCCACTGCATTAGGAGAGAATCTCTTGCTAAGCAGTTTCTTTCTCAACTCAACTGCTGTAAGTGCCCTGCGGAGCAAGGAGATAGGCATGCTTAAAAGAAAAGACAGCATTTTACATTAAACATACATGCACGGTTTTCAGCCTAACAGGTAAAAGATATTAGTTGACTGAATTATTACAAAATTTCTTCTCTTTGTTAATAATTTACAAGCAATAACAAAGCCAGGTAATTAAATGTTTTGATAGTTGATATTGTTAAAATCAAAAAGCATGCCAAATAGATACACTTCATTCAGAATTACCTCACTCTTTGATATAGTGTTATGCAAGGTTGCAAACAACTCAAATCAAGTTGAAATTTCAGAAGAAAAAAAAAATACAAGGTTTTTTTAAAAGGAGTGAAAGTAGCACGATACTGTCACTTTTTGAACAAGTTCTGTTTCAAGTTGGAGAGGGGGGAACTTACCTAGATGCAAGTAATCTGGTAGCTGATTGTTCAACATCATTGGTAAATTTGTTGAGTCGTATTAAATCCTGTTCAGAATCTCCTGCCTGATGGACTGTCAACTCTCCAACCTCTTCCATTTGTTCAAAACCTACAATCCACAAATTAACATAATCTGAACAACTTTTTTTCTTAGATATACAAGTTGTAAGTACAACAGCTATGATTTTAAAGCTTACTATAAATGATTTTGCATCTGAATATTCTATCACAACAAATTGATAGAAATAAGCTAAATGAGTTAAAACAAGTTATGACAAAAACACTTATAATGTTATTATTTGGTAGGTAAAATGGAAAAACAAATGAACATGGTGAATCAAGAAACAAGAACCTATCATCCATCCTAGATCTTGATGATTAAGGAGATCCGATCAAGCTCTGGAGAAAATTAACTTTTGTCAACCTTAACATAAGAAAAATTCTGCTTTTCCTTTTTTCTCCATTTTCCCCCTAATAATTATCAAATTTTTGTAAGCAGCTTATATTTATTCAATTTATCAATAATTATGACCATCAATTATAATGAAGCTTCTAAAGCGCGCACAATCTATCTTATTGCTTAATGGCTAGCTGCATTCAATTTGAAAGACCACGTCCACCTAAAGCATGCTGGTACTTTGGTACAATATAAGAATATCATGTCACCACACACTACCAATCTCGTGCCAAGTGTCAAATTCATTGTAATGCAGCTTAAACTCAAATTTTTATTGTGTCTAGCTACCCCATGAATCAGTAGTAGTGATGGTTCCACTGCATAGTTAAGCACAACATAACTCAAAATGATAAAATAGAATGACGTCATAGACCAAGTTTGGGTTAACTTTTGGAAGCTTTCAATCAAAATAAGTTTATATTCTTTAAAAAAAATTCTAATAAACTTATTGTTTGAGGAAAAGTTAAATGCAAGAACTTCTATAACTAGTTTATACCTTCTTCAGTGTCATCAAAGAGTAAGTCAGTGTGAGCTTCATCCTGATTTCGAGAAGTTTCACAATGTGCAATTGTTGCATACCCAATTTTCCTACCATTTATCTTGGTTACACTGCCATCAACAAAGCTACAATATTCTAGCCCTTTCACTAGAAGAGAATTTTCATGTCTTTTCACTCTGCAGGATGTGTTTAGAATGTACTTAACAGTAACAGAAGAAGAACTAAATTCTCTACTCTTCAACCAAGCAATTTGAAACTTCCAATTGTTCCTAATTTCAATTTCAATGCCCATAAAACAAAAGGAATAATAAGAATCATGGCCAAAACATTTCAAAATATATATTAAAAGCTTGAATTTTTTATAAAAAATTCCCACAACCCATTACAATGCAACCAATTGGGTAGCTAAATTAGAACTCTATTATACATTTATACTGAAAAATAATCAAACTTTTATATGATTTTGGTTCTCTAACTAAAACAAACAAAATGTCAAAATGGGTCCAAAAAATTTGAAGCTAAATGAAATGATATAAATTAGTTACCGGGGAATTGAAAAAATGTGAGGTCGAAGTTGACACGAGATTTTGAAGCGAATGTTTCCCGCGAAACTTGCCATGTTGATGAAATAACCAAAATTAATGTGTGCATAGCAAGTAGAAAGGGTTTCTTACTCTTTGTTCATTTTCATTTTGCACCCTCTTCTTTTTCTGTTCTTTTCTTCTTCTTGAAGTATGATATTTCAAGGTGGGCTGGCCCAAATTGACCGTTTGGGCTTTTCTCGATCAAACTCGGACTATCAGCTAGATTTTCTCAATTTTCAAGAGATTTCTTCTCAAATAAACGTTTGAATTGTTCAATTTTAAATCTCTAAATTAGTTGAAATTGGCCTATGCAAATAAAAGTTGAGGGTTTTAAGAAAAAGAAACTTTCATTTCCAATACACTAATCCTTTGAGTATAATGAATATATACCAATTATATATAAAAAAACGTATGCATACATTCAATCTTACCTTGAATGATTGAATAAAACATTTTTATAGTGTGTAATCATTAATCTCAATTATGGATATAGACCACCATTCCAAGCAAACAAAAACCAAGCGATTTCTGATGATTACAACACATCTAAAAAGAATTATCTGTATGCAAAATTATATAGTAGAAGATATTATAGATAAAAAAAAAATCCGGATAGAAAGTATTTAAATTGGATGATAAGGAATGTAGAAATCAAGAAAAATCCGATACCGAATCCGAGATTTTGGTTCTTTTCAAAATTTAGGATATTATATAATGCATATAAGAAGAATCCTTGGATCGCACCAAGAAAATTACTTTTTTGCTAGTTTTATGGAAAGAAAGTTAAAAACGTTACTGATGAATTCGAGTTAGAAACTAAAGAATACGCGAGTGGAAAAGATCTTAACTTATCTCTCTCAAAGTTTTTTGGAGTATCAAACGAACGTGATTTGGTAGATCTACACCGGAAGGATCTAAAGGGAGAACGAGATTTCTTACTAGAAAAGTATTTGGATTTTTATTTAAACTGTGATAGTGAGTTCCAAGAAAGCATGATGAATAATATCAACTTATATTGTCTCCTAGTTTGATTGAAAAATAGTAAACAATTTTTTATAAAGTCTATTAAACAGGGAGACCTAAATATCGAGCTTATGGTTTTAGTTTGTAATCCTACGGATTTCCCTCTTACATAATGTAGGGACAATAGCGAATTGTTTGATAAACTTACGTTTGTTATTGATCCTGTTCGCCTGTCTAGAAAAAATTATGAACAATTTTTTATATATCAAACCATAAGTCTATCGTTGATTCATAAGAATAAGCGCGAAATTTTAAAAAGAAACTCGAAAAAAAGTCGTGTTGATCAAAAGATAAGAAAAAATAAAGATAAAAATCATTATGATTTGTTTGTTCCTGAAAATCTTTTGTCCACTAGACGCCGTAGAGAATTGAGAATTCTAATTTCTTTGAATTCTAAAAATACTTTGCATAGAAAGACAAAAAATTACAATGAGAATAAAATAAAAAAAATTTCTCAAGTTTTGGCTAAAAATAAAGATCTTGATAGCGAAACAAAAAAACTAATGAATTTTAAATTATTTCTTTGGCCAAATTATCGATTAGAAGATTTAGTTTGTATAAATCGCTATTGGTTTGATACGCATAATGAAAGTCGTTTTAGTATATCTTTCTATATGAAATTCTTGGCAGGATGAGATTTTAACTAATTTGAGTTAACTAATTTCAAGAGGACAAAACCCTTACCGCATTTTACCTTAACAAACATGCCTCTCATTTTATATATTTTTTACTACAAAATCGTATTAAATTCAATAAATTTCATTTATTTTTATACTATCATTTATCGTGAAAAAGGAATCCTAATTAACATAGACTTTGATAAGAATGTATTCAAAGTTTAGTAAAAAAGTTCATTGAAGTTTAGGGCAAGTGGTTAGGGCATTATATATATGAGTTTTAAACTCCAAGATACCGAGTCCGATCTCTACTCATAATAAAATAGCTCCAAGAAATAAACGCATTTAAAACAATACTAACAAAAAGGTAATGTATGAAAGTAAAATTTGGGCTAACAAATTCTAGTGAAGAAGGTAAGGTATGAAAGTAAAATTTTTACTACCAAAAAAAGAAAGCAACACTAACAATGAATTTTAATCAGTTCTCCAAGCATATAGAAAATGAAAAAAACTTCCGGTGGATGGATTCTCCTCTGCTAAGTCATATTTGCTACTATCCTCACTTCTTTCTGTCCATTCTTTGCTATTAGGATCATTGGTATGTTCCAAAAATCCTGGCTTGAAAATAAACACGGCAGGGCCTGAACCAATATCATTGAACAACCAATCATGCACGTCCCAAAAGATTTGGACAGGTAAATTATTCACCATAACTATTTCATTTCCTCTAAATTTCCAATTCAAGTTCATTATTCTACTGGCCAACATCCCATCTATGCTAATCCACATTTCTGGATCATCAGGCCCAGAAAGGGAAGCCTCAATCACAACATCATGTTCTGGTTTACCCTCTTCCAACATGGCTCTTGTACAAAATAGCTTCTTCCCATGCACATTCTCTTTCTTGCATAACAAGGTAGCTTCTTCTAAAGATGGTTTTGATTTGGTTCTTGTATAAGCATCATTCTCTAAATCTCCAAGTAACAAAAGTACCTCTTTCTTGTAAACCAAGGCAACATAGTAGCCCGAGCAAGGTTGTGGATCCGTGGAGAATTTTGCGTGTCGAAAATCCCAAAATATATCTACCCTTGCACCTTCTATTTCAAAGGATTTTAGACCCTTTTTTCCCCAAGATTGTCCGGATTCTAAATCAATCTTGCATGTAAGTTTGTTTTCTTCGAAAGGTTTTTCCACACTCATAGAAACAAAGTGTTCTGTAGTGTTCTTGCACCATGTCACGGATACACTGCGAAATGATTCTGCTACTTTTGCTTGATAGACATAGGTAGCAAAATTCTGACAGGCGTCTTTATTAGTGACTTTATCCTTTGAAGCATTCTCCGTTGATGGTGGCTCTGGAATGCTCAATGGCATTGGCATTGGCTATAAAACTTACACAACAATTCAAGATTGAGCCTGCAAATATTTATGATGTTCTTAGAGGATTGAAATTTGATCCTCTTTGTCCTATAATGGTTGTTATACAAAAGAGACTTATAATTTGTAAAACCATAGATGTTCCCTACAAATAGAACAACAACAATAACAATGAACCATCATCATCTTTCGCCTCTTGTGTAAATTCAAAACAAGAAAAGATTCTAAGGAGTTGTTGAATGTTTAATGAATCACGATGTAAGGAAATGATGCACAACATAATACTTGTAACAGTTTGAAATATGTTAAAACTAAGAATCGGTTTGAGGAATAAAATGTATGCCGAGGTTGTTAATGGGGTGTCAACATTAGAAGTTTCATCTTTTTGTTGTTTTTTTTACTATTAATAGGTTAATATCTCTTAACTTGAAAATAAAAGCAGGTTGCAATGCTACTAATTATAGTAAATGTCATATTTGGAAGGGGGGAAAAAACTAGCAAGAAAAGGTGCTGGTCGAGATGTTCTTTCGAGCTTTAAATATAGGCTGTTATAAATACTTGTTACTATATATCTGCATATGACAATTTACTTATATTTATTTTTTTTTAAAAAAACAATAATAAAATAGCTGTAAAACCGTGTTATGTACAAGTTCAATTTAATGACTTTGAAATAGTTAGTGAATGATGGAGGAGGCATCACATTTGACTAAACAAAAACTTGAAAACTCTTGAACTAAATCACAATAAATCTTTTGATTTAATATAACTTTTCATATGCTGTTATATGATATGGAGTATATATCAATGAAATCACAAGATTTTGTCATTGGTATTTGCAAATTAGAATATAATGATAATTCAAATTTAATTTGGTTTATATGTTTATTTTATTTTATTTTAAATACAGCTCTTGAGTGATTTTTTGACAGAAGTCCCATTAATGATAGTTGTTGACCCATCTTTGAAGTCACAATCGATTAGTGTTATGCTTTAAAATAAGTCCCCTAACTAACTCATCTATAATAGCAAAGATTAAAGGGGTTTGATTCAAGAGTTCAATTAAATACTTATTCAACTAATGTATAAAATATGAGAATTTATATATAAGTAGTTTTTACAATAAAAAAAAAAAAGACAAAGAAATAGAGGTTAACCTTGAATAAGCACAGTATAAATTCTTCAACAACAAAAAAATGCTTATCTTAAAATATAAAATTGACTTACAAACATATCACAAATTACTTTTATAAATTTGTTTTACATTGGCGTCAATGTTTGTCGTTAAATACGACCAATTACACTATTTAATGAGTAGTTGAGTTCATAAAAAGCAAAAAAGATTGTGTCCTGTAGAACAACACTTCATGATTTCAGATGTGTAAAAGGCATCCAAATTTTGAATAATAAAGGAGCATGAACAGACACAAAAATAGATAAAGATCACACAAACTAACCCCTCAAGATCTCGAAGCCTATACAAAATTATCTGAGGTAGCACTCCAACATGCACATCAATAATAATCACTACACATAGTACAGTATAAATTAAAAAAAATATTAACCTGAAATCTTCATTATAAAACAAAAAACTTTCCTCGTGGTGTCGACCGGCTTCTCTTAAGTTCCTGCATGGATGCATTAGTAAGATTGCGACCTGAACCATTTAAAAGCTTGTTTTCAACTTTACTAGACAACAATGGTTCAGCTCCTTGCACAATTCCTCTGCATGTGACAAAAAAATAATGCTTATTTATGGTTTCTAATTAGGCTATGAATAAAATGATACAACTAAGCGAGTAAAAAATTTCAATGGTTCTTTTAGCCATACCTTGATTCAATGTTCTGCGAATTCCTTGAGATGTTGTGCTGTATCTTTTTAACATTTACCACACCATTGACTGCAGACTCCATAAAACTAAAATCATTTTCTGGCTCAAAGTAATCATTCTTTCGAGGCGCCTCCTCAATATCACCAGCATATTCCATGTCAGGAGTCGATTTAGGTATTAAATCAGTCTTTTGAATCCTAAAGGGGGACTGTTGAAGATGTTTGGCCTTCACCTTATTGTCAGCTTTGCTTTTCCTAACACCACCTTGTCTTACTACCCCAAATGGTTGTTTGAACTGTTCCTCTTCATGTTCTTGATGAACTTTCCTGAAGCTTACTTTCTGGAGGTTAAAGAGAGGTTGTTCAGAAATGCTATTGTGCTTCACTGGCTCTTGTGAATGAACATAGACCCTTGAGTTATTGTCTACAGATGGTGTCATTGTCACTGTGACAAGAGATTTATTTACTGGTACTCTAGCTGCAAATGGCTGCTTTGAAATTGGTTGATTTTCTATAGTCTCGATTTTGATCTTGCTTTTAATGGCAGATCCTCTATCAGTGGATATTGATCTTCTGATAGGAGGTGATGGTGATCTACACTTCTCTGAGCTCACTAACTTTTCTTCGGCTACAAGAGACATTTTTGGTATCGAGTCCTTGTCTGTAAATGTTGAGAGAAATCTCGACCTTCGATTCTTACTGGAAGAATAACTTTTAGCCTGAAAATAGAATTTCAGATTTAGAGAATATAATGAATGTATATAATATACTACCTCAGTTCATTTTTAATTGCCACTTTAGGTTATTTACACATGCCAAGGAAACCTAGGTAGTTAATCCCAGCGTTTCTCGGCGAGATCCTAGTGCGGTGTAGTGCCTGACCGCAACAACGTGAAACAAGATCCCGGCGAGATCCACCTATCCCGGTGTAGTTAATTTTAGTGTTTCCCACGGCGATCCTACTATTATTTCTTTGTTGTTGTTTCTACTTTCACAATTATTTTATTACTATGTTAAAGACTTCAACATGCATCTTTATTTCCTTGACTTTTGTTGGTATTTCAAAGTATGTTTTGACTAAAAGTAAGACTCGTGGATTTTTATTGCTGATTATGAATGTTTCAGAGCTATTCGCTAATTTTGCATTAAATATAGGTTTATATAGTATTATTCATGTAATTTGTCCAAAAAATAGCACTTATCCCGCCTATCCCGAAACGCGATATCCCATTTTTGGGGTTGGTCGCAACACACTGCTGTCTGGGATTAACTACCTAGAAGGAAACTACTAAATTTTGTTACTTTTGATCAAATTGTTATCTTATTCCTATAGTACCCTCAACTTTTTATCATCTCAATCCACTTGTTTCTATCTGCATTAAATTATTAGGGGCAATTTTGGCAAACAATAGTTAATACTACTTTGAACTTGAAAATAACAAATATAAAAGTATGACATATTAGCCGTATTATTGTTACGGAAGTGTAATAAATGGCTGTGTGTGCATTCAAATAACCTCAGAGCTTCTATCATCCATGGATCTCTGACCATTTTCAGGCTTCATGCTGCCACTGCTACCATATTTGGGCAAACCGAAAGGTGAAACAGCTCTTGGTTTCTGAGCTTCTGCGGCATTCCGTGCATTTCCAGATTTCCATTGCTCCAGTTCAGTTTCCTTCCTCTCCAATGCTAATTTGATATTTGATATCTATAAAATGTTCAAACTGGTATTGTAATATTGGCCACCTTAAATAGAAAATTGCATTAGTTATGATAGAAAAACAAACCTCTTCCTTGAGCTCTCGGATTTCACCGGTTTCTTTATTAGATTTAGCAGCCCCAAGTTCAATGGATGCAACCCTCTCAGCAAACTTCAACGTGCTGATTGTCTCCCCAAGGGCATTGAGTTCAGGGTTTATATGAACAAACATCAAAGTCTTTGCATGACCACCTATTAAAATGAAAAAAAAAAAAAAACAATGTATTTTAATGGAAATTCAAAATAGAAAATCACTGTTGCCACAGTGAGCTTATTAAGTTAATTTGATTCAAATATATTAATTAAAGGCTTAGATGCAGTTTTAGTCCTCCTATTTTGTCTCAATTACAGTTTTGATCCCTTCATTTTTAAATCCACGAATTTGGTCCCCAAGTTTTCAAAATATGTGACATTTTTCCCACATGGATTTGAGGTTTGATTTTTTATGAATTGGCGTGTAAAATACTTGAGTGACAAACTAGATTGATGACGTAGAAATGAATTATTAAGCGAGAATCAAACTAGATAGTGTTTTCCATCAAACTAGGTTGCTTTTGTAATATAGATTAATGGATATATTGATGTAATGTAAATTGGTTAAGTAAAAATTCAACTAAACAATGTCACATCACCAAATAACTTTCCACATAAGCATCTTATTTGTCAAATTACCAAAATTCAGCCTAAAAAATTTATAGATGTAGAAATAGGTCAATTTAAAAATTACGGGACTAAAACCATGACTTTAGAAATAGGAGGACCAAAATCGTGAATGAGACAAAATAAAGGGACCAAAACTTCATTTAAGCTTATATTAATAAATATCAATATTCAGATTGTATGACTGAGGGTGATCAATTACCTAATGAATCTTGCAAAACTTGTGTAAGCTTGCTATTTCTGTAAGGAATATGTTGACTCTTCTGTGCCAAAGCAGAGATAACATCCCCAAGTGCAGAAAGAGATTTATTAATATGTTGAGCCTCCTTTAGTCTCTCACCAACAGCCTCAGACTTCTCCACTCTCTCACTTCCAGCCAAATCCACAAGATGGAGACAACCCTTAAGAACTGAATTAGAAATTAAGTCCCTTCCTCTGACATGAACCGTCAACACACTGCAATTAGGTGGTAAAGAATTTTATCTAGTTAAATGTATTTATGGTTAGAGTAGCCATCTACATTCGTGAGGAAGATAATTTTACCTATGAGAACGACTGCTTCGCTCATTTAGAGCAGTAGCACCCACGGCACGGTTCCTCTGACCAATTTTCATTAAATCGAGAACATCTTGAGTACAACTAACCGGAACCAAACATGCATCAGGCACATTAAGACCATTCAATTGAGAGTTGTTTCGTATATCTAATGTATATATTTGTCAAGGAAATGAACAAACCACAAAATAAATGGTGTTGCAAAATCAAAAAAAGACTTCCATTTTTACTTTACAAAAAGTAAATAATTTGATGTACACTATATAAATAAAGTGACATAATGTAAATAAAGAAAATATGGGCTTGAAGGATATCTTTTGTTAGAGCCATCACTGACTAATAAATCTCTCACTTGTTCATTGTATATTTCAATCATCTGGACGCTAACTTCATATTTTATTGCATCTGCTCTTTCCTTCGATATATGAAATAAGTCACGCAAAGCCCTGTAGTTGACACCCCATGTCTCTTCAGTCATCAGATCCGGTCCACTCTATACAAGCAGTAAATCACATAAACCATACATATAAGAAAAATAATGTGAGAACAATAAATATCCTACTTCGAACTATTTAAAACCCAGTTAATTACCTTGAAATATTATCAATTATCTCTATGTCAATGTGACTGACTGAGGTTTCAAGTTCCATAAATAGTACATTCTTTTGTCTTTGTGATGATGAAAATATATTCAATTCAAATTTGTGTATAGTCCAGTTCAATAAGGGTTTGATGAAAAAATATTGAATTTGTAAGCGCTTCTCCTTTTGATGAAAAGGTTCAATAATAAAGTTGGTATAAATTTTTAAATTAATCTGCTTTTTCAGCAGAAAAAACTCCAAAACCAAAGTACTAACTAACAAAATAAAACTATGTACATATGGTAGATTCTTGATTTCAAGTGTCCATAAAATGCACCACAAAAATATATCGAACTTGAACAAGTATGTGGTTTGCAAGTTGGAACCAGTATACAGAAGAAAAAAAAGTTGTTGATTCAATTGTGTTAAACCACATATATCGTGTTTTGACTAGTGTAGCGTGCAATTAAAGCAAGGAAAATTATGATAACTAGAAGTACTCCCATTGAAGTGATTGTTTAATATGTAACATTATTGTGTGATAAAAGTTAATGCATGCTAGCATGTTTCTGTATATAATTACCATCGTGTAGGTCTTCCCTGAGCCAGTCTGTCCATATGCAAAGATGCATGCATTATATCCATCTAAAGCAGATCTAACCAATGGTTGAGTATCGGCATATATTTGTTCTGCACAAGAAAAAAATATCATCATATAAAGCTTCAAATAAGGTTGAGTTCCATAAAAAAAAATTTGTGTATTTACAACAAGTAAAATATAGTGTTACATTATGGAATAATATGTCAAAATTAAAGTACCTTGGGTGGCATTTGTTGCAAACACCTTATTGAAGGAAAATACCCTTCTAGCATCTTTTCCCTGCTTAAGGGGATTCACAATCATTATGTTTCCATCTTCTCCTATATAATCTACTGTAGATTGTCCATTTGATTGCCCTGGTAAGAAAGGCCTCACTCTACAGTAGACCCTAATGGCTCCTGGAAGACAACAGGTTTATTAATATACCTAAATCATGTAAGTAGATCGTCAAAAAAGCGTTTTTGATTCTTATTGCTATGTACCTTTGAGATCTTGCACTTGATTGTAAAGAGAGCGGTTCTCCTCTAAAACCTTCTGGTAGGAAGAGGAGGTCACCTCAAGGTTCTTTATATGATCCTCTAAAAATTACATAGAACTCATGTTAACATTATGAAAGAATATTTTATCAAAACTTTTTACGTGCATAGAGGTAATTTCTCATGGAAAAGTAAGTCTTAGATCCTTACCGAGCCTCCTTAGTTCTCGGTCCCATTCAGATTGAATCTGTGTGACCTCCTGTTTTATCTCCTCCAAGAAGTATTTCATTCCCTAGAACAAGCAAAATATCATTGGAGAGTGTGGTGCTGCTAATCTAACCTCTCATGATAAAGCATCTAATGCGGGAGATGCAACTTTGCACTAATATACCTCAAGTTGTTTCTGCTGAGCATCAATTATTTCAGCATGTTCGGCTGAATAATTGACATTATGTTGAGTACTATCGCGTTTCCCCCCACAAGTGCAGAATTTAGATAAATCATCTGACGTCAAATTACTTCTTTGATTAAGATATAATGTGATAGCTTCCATGAATTCTCTCTTAGATAGGCAACCAATATCGCTTTTCAATATTTTCTTGAGCAAAAACCCAAGCTGCAGACAATTGTTGAGAACTATATTTTAGATGATCTTTTGAAGTAAGGAAAAGGAAAAGACAATTGCTGCCAATTGTTAAGATGGAAAACAACAGAAACGAAGGTGATTTTACATCATTAAAATGTGGTAGCAATGCAAGAAGATACATTAACTTTGAAGTACCTGAGTGCCTTGAGAAACAAGCAATCCAGAAAAATCCCTTGCTATCTTGCTGAGAAAAGTATCAAGTACCTACAAAATTTCACCAAATCCAAAATAAGATTGTTAGAACCTTCATGCATGAATTCAATTTCTTAGAAGAAAAAAAAAATCTTATTTCACAGTCTTAAAAACTCAAGTGAGTTAGATTTTCAAACTGAAATTATACTCTATGCATGCAGATAGCATTAGCCTATCAATGGTATCATTTTTCAACAAAGCCAAATAATAACCATAGAAATCAAGCAACAAAATTGGTGTACGTTTAAACAAAAACAGAAGCCAGAAAAATACAGCACAATGGAAAAGATCTTACCGACCATTGCATTGAGCGGAAGATCTTCAACCCCGTCTGTCTCTCTAAGGTAAGCCTGGAGAAGTTTGAGTGTAAAGTGATCAAACAGGAAAGCCAGAGCACTTGCAGTTCTGGTTTCTTCAGTTGAGACCACTGGAGACATATGAAGAAATTCAAGCAACTGTTTATATTGTGAAGACTGAGACTCATCAAGGGACTCATTAGCACTTTCACTGCCCAATAAAGAAGAAGGAGTTCCTTTAGGTAAAGAAGTAATCCTGACAGTTCCTCCATACCTCCAAACCCCAATTCCACCTGATAGCTTCCATTCATAATACCCTTTCAAACAGAGAATGCAGTCCACAACTTTACTTGATGAACCACCCTACAAACAACCACACACAAACACTAAACCTCAAAAATAGAAAAGTTGAAAATTAAATGGAAATTGAAACTATTATTATTTGGGATGGGTTTCGAACAATATCACTATCTAAATGTTAGACTCTCAAGTCTCAACACAACTCTTCCACTTATAACTATCTTTTGCAACCATATAATTATTCCGTCTCTATATCAAAGACGCGTCTGATGTCCAACATCGACACACACCAATATATGTAGTTACATTCAATTACTTCAATTTTCTTAAATTATCGGGTGTCTATATGTTAATGTCTATGCTTCATAGTCCAATATACCTTACTCTAAAGGGATACCTCCATTCTAAAATAAGTGTCATTTTAACATATATAAAATGTTTCAATTCTACTCCTAAATAAATATTATTTGCATCACTTCCAAGTAATTATATTTCACTATACATTTAAGACAACAGTTAATAATCAAGTAATTAATAACAACAATTTTGTAAAATAGAAGATTATTTCATTCATTTGAAAGTTTTTCTTAACTGTGCAAAAAGTTATGATACTATGAATTCAGAATTTGAACCTTTTCCAAATGAGAAGCTTCAAAGGTCAAAAGAGTCATATCCTTAACAGCATCAAGAAAATTCTTCATGTTTTCGAAATACTGAATGGCAGAATGAGCGGGTCCCTCAGAAGAATGAACGGCAGGGAGTGGATTATCGACCACCTTGAGTACAGCACCGGGATTGACTTTGTTAAGAACGTTGCAGAGAATGAGACCATTGCGAAGAGCGAGGCAAAATTCTTGTTCGGAGGGTTCTCTCGACAGTGACGCACATGCCACTTCGTCCATTCCTCGAAGCCATTCTGCTGCTTCATTCCTCCTTGATGCTGCAAAAATTATTATTATCAAAATTTTACTAACACTAATTTTATTAATGTAATTAAAAACTGTATTTTTTTTTTCTAAATATAACCGCAATTATCTAAAAAGGTCTTTTCACTTCTTTTTTGGTAAAAGGTTTTTAGCTCTTAAATATACTTTATTAGAGTTAATCTCTCTTTAATTTTTGTCATTTTTAACTCAGTATCTATAAAAAAAACTCCCAAAGTACAAAAACAAATAAATTAATGAGAAATTGAACGTTTTACTTTATACTATTTTGGTGTTTGTTCTCCACCCTTATTCTGAAGGTCAGGCCCACGCAACTATTGAATGGTGAATTCATTTGGTTCCACAAAACATTTCCCGTTCTTTTGTCTTTTTTCACACTCTTTTTTCTTCTATTCGTATATTCAAATTATTACTACTAATTACTGATATATTTTTACTCTTTATTCTGAATTGTAATTAAGTATATTAAAATAACCATGTATAATAATCACAGTATTTTAAGCATTTGATTAATTCACTCTTCTACTATAAATTAAAATTGATCTATGCATATATTACTATAGTTTATACATACCTGCTTCCTCTGCTTTCCTGTGAGCCAATTCATGATCGTTGATTTCCTCTGTTACCTCACTGTTATTAAAAACTGAAGCTTTCAAGTTCAATATTCTCTTGGATTGAGATGTGAAAATTGAGTTTGGTAAGCTACTCTCCTGAGGCATACTAGTATTTCTTTTCTTCAACTCTGAAATTAAAATCATATGTATTTATTAACTTGGAAATAATAAAAGTTTAATTGTCTACCAATAAAAAACATATTTACATTATCATCACATCACCATCATTCATAAACATAACTTCATAAACAATTAATTACGATAAAATTCAAATATTTTTACTGATTTAACGGTTGTGATTAGTTTGCGGTATCAAAATTGTGACAATGTATATGAATTATTAAGTTGAATTAATAATGCCTAATGATTTGAATCTATAAAGTGTTGAGCTTAAGAAAGTTACCTTAGTTGGCTTGGATGAGAAAGTGAAAGATGAAGAAGAGATTTGGGGAATGGAAGAAAGTGTAATGAGATCGGATCTGAAAGAGAAATTGATGATGAAGAAGGAGAAGCAAGGATCTCGTGGGTTTCAATGAATGAGAGCATTCAAAATTACTACTACATGAAGAGGCTTATATTAAATGCTTGGTTTCAATGTAAGTGAGTGAGTGTCCGTTGAGTTTGTCTGAGATTTAAAAAAAGTAAAAAACAATAACAGAGAGTTTTGAAAAACTACTGAAACCTTTTTAATTTGAAAAAACGTTGGTGTCTCCGTTGTTACTTGTGTCCTTTTAGTCTGACGTGGCATGATATTCGGTGAGAGAGTGTGGTCTGACGTGGGACCCATAGACCGAACGGCATGATCCGGCCTAGATGATGGTGTATCGTACAGGTCGTGTTTTTTGAAATTTTTTTTTTCCTTACCAAAAACATCTACATTAATGTGATATAAATTTGGATCAATTTCTCCTAAATTTCTCTCTACAATCACTTTCGTCGATTTTTATTATCTCTTTTATTTATTTTTCTTTAATTTCTTTGAACAGGTGAGGAGAGATAGAGAGGTTGATGCATAGAGAATTTGGTAGAGATAATTAATGTGATACTCTTAATTTTTAAATGAATGCAGTTTGATATTCTTAATTTTTAAATGAATGTTAATTTATATATACACATTATTTATTAATTTTATTTTGCATTTATGATGGTGAAAAACTATTAATATTTAATAAGGGTGAATACTATCATTTTAATATGTATGTAAAATTTATATAAGACACTCGTTTAGAAATAAATGGAATAATTTAGTAATTTGTATATTTTACAAGGAGTGATTTATTTGTAAAAAAATTTAAAATAAATTAATATTTTTTATTTATAAAATATCATAGGTCTGTTGATTAACTTGTCTCTTAGTTTATGATCATAAACATAGTTTTTCGAAATTCAAATACAGTAAAATGTAATACAAATTTTATGATCTTGAACCTTGTAACTAATTTTAATGAACATTAGAATATTTCCTAATTCTAATATACATTTATGATCACATTTAACTAATTTTATGACGATGCATGTGTATATTTAACTAATTTTAATTTTTGCTTCGAACGGGACGATAAATATTAGAATATTTTAAATGTTTCCTATGGCAAAACGGTGTTTCATTTTCATATGATGAAAACATTTGATAAACTCGATTCTTTTTATATCATAATTCTAAACATTGTAATTGTAATTTATGAGACACATAATCTCATACATAACAACTTATAGGAAAATAGTGTTCCAGATAAAATGACAAAACATGTAATTATAATCCCTATGAATGTTTGGCTTACAAAGACTCAACTCTTAATCAATGTTATCTAGCTAAACTTGTGGATATTGTGTAAAAAGATTGTTGTTGTCGTGTGTATGTGACACCTACATTTGGTCTAGAATGGTGCTTGTGGCACCTTATTAATGCATTTCTCTCTATTTGAATGTGCTCTCTACTTTATAGCTGTGTTTGTTACTTTGACATAAACAAGAAAAATTGTCCCTAAGACAAATTGTCTATTCGACGTGACTTTAATTGATGCTGACATTTACATGACCTTTGCAAAATTCTTATCAATTAAAAAAATTCAACTAACTAATTTTTATCTAATTTTAGTGACTAATCTCTTACTTAACTATATGTACATCAACTTACAGCATAATTCGACTATTGTCGTTTCTTAATTAACAACTTATATTATTTTATGTGTTAATATAACGAGATATATTGTTACCCATTTTTAAAAATAATATTTGTGGCGACGTTAATAAAAACACATGCACCCTAAAAACTGTGGTCTCAATCAAGGTGGTTCCTCAAAATCATATATATTGAATTATAACACACATTAATATTGGGTCCTACATACAGAAAAAAAAAACAAAATAATATATATTGTATTATTTCAACGGTTCAATCAAGATCAGAGTACCTATATATTAAAATTGATATTTTATTTTAATAAAATCAACATTTATTTTAAAATTTTAATCATGATTGAAATATGTGCGAGCAATACTTACACTTAACAAGGCTACATACACTCTCCAAATATAAACTTTTTTTACCAATATTTTAAATTAGTAATTATAAAATTATTTGACAAATAAAAATTCAATGATATTTTCTCTATCCATCTTAGTATTACAAAAATGCATTAAAAATTCAATAAACTCAAATTGAATTAGATACTTTCAATTAAATTAATGTTTTAAAAATTGAATCGAATTGATCGATCAATTTGTAGGTAATTAATTTAAATGACTAAATAAATCGATTATACTATATTTAATATGTATGACTCAACTAAATCAAATTAACATTGGTGAATGTAATTCTTAAAATTCGATCACATGTGTAAATATCGCAAAAAAGACATAATAAATGGAGTCTGACTTATGTACGACAACAAATTGATATGTTCATACAATTTATAAATTTGAGCTTGCTAATCATGATAAAATTATCTGAATTAAAATTATTTTTTTATTAAATAAAAAAATAAAAGAAAAATATATCTGAAAATTTTGCAGTCCCCCCTCACTGTCCGTCTACTTATTTTTAATTTAATTGCTACCACTTACTACTCTTTATTTTAAATATTTGAAATACCAAATAGAGAGGCACCAAAGTTGTTTCTTATATTAAAAAAAAAAACAAATTCTCTTATAATTTCAACCCACATCTTTTTGGTACAACTTCAATTCACATTTTAATGCTTCTAATTTATTTGATTTACAACTAAGATACATATATTTTTAATATTCTTCTTTTTAAATTTTTGTTAGGATACAATTCGATAGTTATATAATGGTTAATAAATTTAAATTTGAAGAAGAAGCATAAGAATTTATGTGAATTTGTCTTGTGAATTTTTTTAATTTTATAAGTGTTGTAAATATTTTGAGCATGAGTCATCCAATTATTAATACAAAAACACATACTTTTTATGGAGATTAGGTGATCCAATTGAGTGATTTGATTTATCTAGTTTAATTATATTGCTCAACTGAGTGATTTGATTTAATCTAATTTAATCAAGCGGTTAAATTAATGATCCATAACTTTATCAAGTTAATGATTAGGTCAATTTTTTAACCATTGCTTAAATGTTGAATTTGAACAACAAACTTATGAAATTATATTGATTTATCACAAGGCTGTCCCAAGATATAGAAACTTAAAACACAGTTTATACGAGGTATTTTAGGCTTTAGAAAAATTATTGATTTTTTCATAACAAAATAATTTTTAAATTAGAATAAAAAATTATTTATTTAATTAATATAATTAATTTTGTAAAATATATTTTTAAGTGATAATTCAATAAATGAATTTAATATTTATTGAAATAATATTAATTTTTTATAAGAGTGATTATAAATTTAACTAGTATTAAATTTAAAAATACCATAATTTCAAACTTTTTATCGTGTACAAAATTCATTTGTACACCCTCTTTATTGAGTAAAAGTTATTGAGACTCGACATTTAAGTAATTTATTTATGAATATCATTTTTTATCATTTGATATCATGAGATTTTTAATGATCAAATTATCCAATTTAATCTAATTTCATACCTATATTCATTTTTTTTTTATAGAAACCGAGTTTTATAATTGAATCATCCAAATTAATTCCGTTTATTCATATAATTGAACCCATAACCCTGTATAATTAAAGTAGTGACTCTATAATACCAAAACCTTATCAAGTAGATATTTGAACCGATTTTTAAAACATTAAATGAATTACTTCCTTTTATTTTTATTTTTATTTTATTGTTAACAATTCTCAATCAAATCGTAACATTGGTAATTGCTGGAAAGAAATCAAGCTCTCTCTACCACATTTGATTAATTGTGGGCCTATCCACCGCAACAACAAACTCTTGTTGGCTCTTTATGTAAAATCATAAAATATAAAATATAAAATATAAAATCACAACTCATTTTTATTTTATTTTAAATTCGAAGAATACATTTTCAATTCAGGAGAAAATCTAAGACCGTGACGTCAAAAAATTATAATAATAAAAAAAAATAATTAGAAAATAGAATCAGAAGGAGAGTATAACTGCATAAGCCATAGTAATGCATGTGATTGAATCGAGTAATTGAGTTGAGTGCATAAACCTCTTCATCAATAATAAAAGGGTCCAATCCAAACTTCAATAAAAAACACTGTAAAAAAGAGTAAAAAGAAAACCGTATCTCATTGATACTATATACATTTTCTTTTCCGTTCCTATCTCAATCATTCATTCACTCTGTATTTTTGCGACGTAGGTACGTTTTCCATTCCCTATTTCATTTTATTTGGAATTGGATCTCGTTTTATTACATCACAATGACGAACAAGCTTTTACCGATTCTTATTGTGTACTACTATATGTGTGGCGGCAATATAATTTATTCACCGGATTTTATTTAATTGATCATAGTAAAATGTAATTTATTGTTCTTTTAGTTGATCTGGATTAAGCATTGTTATTGTGGCAAATATTTATTACAATTTACATGTAGTAGTGAAGAGTTTATTTATTTTATTAATTTATTTGTTTGATCTAATGAGTTACATTGTGAACTGTTTTGTTTATTTATTTTGAAGATTGTTTTTTTTTTTTTTTTAGGTTTTTTGGCTATGAATAATAAGTCGGCTGAAGATTTAATGGAGTGTTCTTCTGAGGTTCATTTTTCTGGATTTCATATGAATGGTTTAGAACAAAGAAAAGCTGTTATTGAGCAACCAACCACCTCTGCACCTGACGTCAATAAACAGCCTTTTGTTATAGGTTTGTGTTTTGTGTGTGTGTGTGTGTGTGGCAATGTAGTTGTAGAATACAATATTCACTTTGTGTTTGTTTGTGTTGTTTTGGAACTCAATGGTGGTGGTGATTTGTTTTGTTTTGTCTCGTGTTTCTTTGGTCTCGTGTATTGTATAATAGGTACTCTTTCTGGGATTAAATATAAGGAAAAAGGTATTTGAGAAGTTGATGTATTTGGTTTAAATTTTAGACCAAATACATAAACTTTCTAGTTCAGATACATCAACTTCTCAACTATCTTTTTGCTTATGTTTTATTTCGGAGAGAGTACTCAATAGACTGTCTTATTATGATGTGTTTAGGGTAGGGGAGTTTGTGAATTATGGTTTGGAAGGAACTTAATTTTTTGAGATTGAAAATGATTATGTTCGGATGTTTTTCCTTTAAGAACAAGTTTGGTGCAGAAATTAGTGCAAAATATAGTGTGAACTTTTTAACCTATTAGTGACTTTCTCTTGAAACAGAATAGTTGTGATTTGAGTTCATTTGTATATACTTTTCTGTTTGTGCTCATTACAGGAGTTGCGGGGGGATCGGCATCTGGCAAGACCGCAGTTTGTGATATGATTATTCAACAGCTTCATGATCAGCGGGTTGTACTTGTTAATCAGGTAACATTATTTTTATATACAATTAAAAATGGTCTAATTAAAAATTTGTATGGGTTGGTCTCCGTGACCCAAGATGTTAAAGGAAAACTATTAGAAGTTAGTACTAGCGCTACAAGCATTCTCGTTTCCTCCTTTATCTGAATCCCTTTGGTTTTTGTTTGGTTTACTTTTCCTAATGAAATTGGAAGAATCTATTGGAATGATTCTATCACCTTTCTTTGGTATTCTATTTGAACATTGACACTTTAGCTACACTTTATAATACCAAAATACTTCCACCACTTTTACTTTACCCAATCAGATTTAGTCTTCTGTTATTATCATCTCTGCTTTTATCAGGAGCATTTACGCGTTTCACTGAAATTCTCCCACCAAATGTCAACCATTTTATTATCAATAAAGATCGTACATTTGAAGATAATAAGATGTAATACACCATAGGTTTGGTTATTTTAGTAAAAATTTCTTTGGATGTCTTCTATCACTTATATTATTATGTTCTTAGTGGAATTTTAATTTATCTTTTTTACATATGCTGTTCCTTTTTATCTCTTTTTTTTACGTTTTTGATGTTTTTTGATGTATTCATGGTGAAACATTGAGCATAATAAATGAATCATTTAATTTACTACAGGACTCTTTTTACCATAACTTGACTGAGGAGGAACTTACAAGAGTACAAGAATACAACTTTGATCATCCTGGTCAGTTCAATTTTACTCATCAGTCACTCATTATCAGCGACTTCTCTTGATATTAAAATATTTTATTATATGTGATAGATGTGTGCATTGACTTCATTGGGATGATTTTTTAGGATCCAAATCAGGTTGATTTTTTAGGATGTTTGTAGTTAAGTTTTATTTATTTTTTTCTCAGGACCTATAGTTCTCCTTAGATATTTCTAATTTTTTGCAGAACCATATCACTACATTCAATGAGTGCCTTCTGCATCTTTCTTACTCTTTGAATTCTTTAGGAATTTCAAGATACTAGGGAAAGAATAGCATCAGAAAGATTTATCGAAACAGGATTAACCTCAAAATTACCTGTTAGAGACTTGAAATTAAGTATTGATCTAATGAAGTTCCAAACCTATAATTGTCTTGCATTGAGTGAATATATTAATATAGTTGCTGAAACTACCGCATATTTTACATGTCAGGATATGTAGTTTGTGTCAAGAGAATACCAAAGGTAGAACTAAATTCCTTTTCCATGATATGATATTTTAGTACCGTGATAGAAAAATTAGTAGATTAGGCCACATTGTAGTGAATAAAATAAAATAAACCTGAAATATGATTTATATTGAAAACAATCTTTGAATTTGCTTAATGCATATGTGAATGGTGGTTCTTGTACTGCTACAGCTCCTTGCATTATTTCTAACGCATTTTGTTGACATCATCAGAGGCTTTTGATACTGAGCGATTGGTATATGTCATGGGCAAGCTGAAGCATAGCCAAGCAGTAGATATTCCGAAGTACGACTTTAAGGGTTACAAGAATGATGTGTTTCCCGCAAGAAGGGTATCTGGAACTTTCATTTTTTTCATAGTTTTACATCTGTTGTCTAAAACTGTGTATTTAAATAGTCTTCTATTTTTGAGTTTTTAAATGACAATGATTTGCATATTTGAATTGGAATGATTTAGTGTATCAAAGAATTCCAAATCATGAAATACATGTTTCTGATGGACTTTCCTCCAACAGAGGGCAATTTATCTGGAATAAAATGTCAGCCATGTTTCCAATTTATGTTGGTGTAATGTGTTTGGCAGGTAAACCCAGCAGATGTTATAATTTTGGAAGGCATTCTTGTTTTCCATGATCCTCGTGTCCGGGCATTGATGAATATGAAGATATTTGTTGACACAGGTCCCTTATTATTTTTGTTCCAATTTAAAAAATTTCTGTTGTGTTTTTTGTGGCATTTCTTAATCAATATAGAATTTGTTGTCATATTCGCTTTCCTTAAAATCATTTGAACTTTTCTTCTCATAGTTCACATTATGATATGCTATAAAATGCATACTCTTCACATTATCTAAGGAAATGCATGTCCTTATACAGGTGCTAGTGATGCTATGTTAGTATGTCTTCATCCCCCTCCCCCTCCCCCACTTTTATTGTTGGTTCCTATTTTATGAGTAGTTGTCTATCTCTACTTTGTAACTATTTTACACATGCATGTATATTTTATGTGTTTGTGTTGTACTATTAAGTTAAGCTGTCACTTTACATTGTAAAATGTTCAGTGCAGATGCTGATGTTCGTCTAGCAAGAAGGATTAAGCGTGATACTGCCGATAATGCTCGTGATATTGGAGCAGTGCTTGATCAGGTAGAAACTTCCAACTGCATTAGCTGTACTACCACTATCATATTTTGATTCTCTTTTAATCCCCCCTCCCCTCACATTTCTTACATTTGCTGCATTGGAAGCCTTGGAAATATTGTTATAGTTCACGATGATGATCGGTTGATTAGGAAACTTGTCATCCAGTTTTTATATAGTCGGCATTAATGATGATGCTGATCACTTATATATATATATATAGATAGATAGATACACACACACACACTATTTGTTCACCATATTTTAGTTGCTGATTTTTAGATTATATATTTGATGCAGTATTCAAAATTTGTGAAGCCGGCTTTTGATGACTTTATCCTTCCTACAAAGAAGTATGCTGATATCATTATACCCCGTGGAGGAGATAATCATGTGGCTATTGATTTGATTGTACAACATATTCGTACAAAGCTTGGTCAGCATGACCTATGTAAAATATATCCTAACTTATATGTCATTCCGTCTACTTTTCAGGTACCCCTTTCTTGCTGTTATTGACATTTTCAGTAGTCCTATCTTTCTCGTCCATCTAGAGCTAAAATTTCTGCTTTGCAGATTCGGGGAATGCATACCCTGATACGCGATACTCAGACAACGAAACATGACTTTGTATTTTATGCTGACCGTTTGATACGTTTGGTATGTAAATAAGGTTCATTTGTTCCTTTTAATTTTTGAGGTGGCATGGGAATGGAATTTTCTTTATCACAACAGTTCCCTCGCTTTACCAGGTTGTAGAGCATGGCCTAGGACATCTTCCATTTACCGAAAAGCAAGTAACCACTCCTACTGGTAAGACGCCTCACCCTCGATGATGATTTCCTCAGCTTGTAGTATTTGTTCCTCTAAGCGGACACGTGCACCTTTCTCTGGTTTCCTAAGTGCTACCATATTTATACACAAAAGCGGCGAGTAACATGAACTATATGTTATTGGCCTTGTTTTAAAGTTGATTAACCTGTATCTTGACATCATGGAAGTACTGCTAATCACTTCTGCGGTCTGACTTCCATGTCAAAGAGATACTTGATAGACTGTTGTGAATATCGATAGACTGTTGTGAATATTCATGAATCGTGATGTTAATTGCAGCAATTGCTACAATGAAAAAACAACTATTGTCTTTGTGTAGCCGACGTACTTATTCAGACATTAACCAGATAGAATTAGTTTGTTTCAAGTCCCAACCTTTTTATGGTAACAGCTGATTTCTTTCCTTCAATGCAGGGTCTGTATACAGTGGTGTGGATTTTTGTAAGAGGTTGTGTGGTGTTTCCATTATCAGAAGGTATTCCGTCTTCCAAAGTAGAAATCACCTGAATGAAAAAATATAGGCATCATTGGTTGAAAATATTGTCTACAAATTTTCTCTTAAACTCCTCCTTTAACAATTCCTTATATAAATGGATGGTCTTTTCTCGATTTGGGTTTGGAATTACCAAATTGTTTAGATTGCACGAAGTGCTAATTGTTTTCCTTGAAATTATCATCCAGATTTATACCCCACTACACTTTAGTATACTAATTATTTTTTCCATACTACTCAGTTTGATGTGAACCTAAGACCACTACAGTTATTCTTTTAAATTTATTCTTAGAAAAGCACACTCTGTCCTTATATTTGATATAATGATGATCTAATTTCAGCGGGGAAAGCATGGAGAATGCTTTACGAGCATGCTGCAAAGGTATCAAGATTGGTAAAATTCTTATTCATAGAGAAGGTGACAACGGTCAGCAGGTCTGTCATCTGCATATATGCATGAGAATTGAGTATATCTTTGTGTATGTTTCAATTTCACAATGTCTAACTCACCCCTTGATTATTGAGCAGCTAGTATACGAGAAGTTGCCAAATGATATCTCAGATAGGCATGTGTTACTGTTGGATCCTATCTTAGGCACAGGTCTGTCATTGTTGTAATGTATGTTTCATTTAATTTAATGTCGGTTTATGGCGTGTTTTTAGGAACAAAATTTAGAAATGATACATAGATCAAATTAAGCAATTGATCAGTCTCTAAATATTTTACAGTGTTATGTGCACGAACCATCAGCAGCCTACTTTTAGATATGCAGTAGTCAGCATAATAAGGGTGATTTGAAACTGACATTTAGTTTGTTGGTTTTCTTTTTGATTAACCTCAGAATATCTTCATCTTTAGGTAATTCTGCTGTTCAAGCAATTTCTTTACTTTTAAGGAAGGGTGTACCAGAGTCCAACATTATATTTCTCAACCTCATATCAGTAAGTTATTGATATCTTCAGCTCTTCTGTATATCTTGATTTTTTCATTCTTTTCTCTTGCTTCTTTTGTTTCTTTCATCCAATGATTTACATATGTTCTCTCATCTTGCCAGGCACCTCAAGGTTTGCATGTGGTCTGCAAAAGGTTTCCAAGAATAAAAATTGTGACATCTGAGATTGACATTGGTTTGAACGAAGATTTCCGTGTCATTCCTGGGATGGGCGAGTTTGGGGATCGGTATTTTGGAACAGATGATGAGGACCAGCTGGTGCTGGCCCGTTCGCGGTAGTTATTCTTGGGCAAAATCCATAATATTTTTCGGTCCATCATTACTTAACGAGACTTCACTGGAAAAAAAAAAGATTGGAATTTGCTGAATTGAGACTCTGCTGGGATCCGAGTGCTAGTTTTAAATCAATTTTGATCAACATATTTTATTTGCTTTATTTAAAGACACATAGTTGGAATGCTCCAATGCAAATTTTGTTATCTTTTATTATTGTACCAGATTTTTTCTTCAAATTATTCTTTTCCGATATTGGTTTATCATGATACATGTTCATGAACTCCGAGAGTTATACTATATATATACATATATATATATACAGTTTCTTGGTCTCCAAAATTTTGATAGGTCACTGTGTCCACTAGCTAATATAATTCTCCTTAATCTGTTTCAAAATTGAGGAAGATATGCACTACATGATGTATCTTGAGGGTGTAACTTGACTATGAAAAAGACAACAAAAAAATGTGGTTGAGACCAAGTTCTGCAAACAATCCACATGTTAGGATATTATCCTTTAAGTTGATATTTTAATTTGCAAGTAAGGCTTGATATTTTCAGAAAGATCAAGTCCTAGTTGATGACGGACGAGAGCTTTCCACAAAATTTATTTTTTATCTTGTATGAGGTTACTGAAATATATTATTATTGAAAAGGATGAGTTGCCACTTGGCAAGGAGAAGGATCACACATTGCTCTATCCAAGAGTGATAAACTTCCTTAGGCTAAAAATCACTGGACACGTGTTGCTTTTGCATTGGTTGGGTGGGAACCTCTTGGTATATTCCTTTGAGACGTTTATCTATATAACTTTGGTATTGGCTAAACTTAGTTTTTGTGCTGTCGTCTGTTATCTGTTTCCCGCCATCCAATACCAATTTCAAAGCTTGAACCATGTCTGCCTTCGTTGGAAAGTATGCAGGTAATCTCATTCTCACCTCTTTCTTCTACTACTGGTAAGCTTACTCACTATATCATTGTACATCTCTCACCCACACTAACCAGACATATAGAAGAACAATTATTCATTGAACCACGAGCTTGTCGAACTTTCCAAATATTTTTTTGTCTCAATTCTACTTATGTGGTTGTCAGGAGAAAGAGACTCCAATAATTCGAATTTTAGTCAAAATATAAGTAAAATTTGACCAATAATTGTTTTAGCTAAGGTTGAAAAGTAGTAGCTTAAAAACATTGATTAATAAGAAATAGTAGCATAGGAATATAGCATATCATAAATACACTAGTCATTCTAAAGTGCCAAATCATAAAAGGTTCATGTTTTGTCTAAGAAGCTACCTCAACTTGCAATCCTCATTATCAAATTCATGTAATAATAATGTTATGATAATAGATTGTGGTTTTGATTGCAAATGTGGTGTGTTTATTATCCAGATGAGCTTATCAAGAATGCCAAGTACATAGCCACCCCTGGCAAGGGTATCTTGGCAGCAGATGAGAGCACTGGCACCATCGGCAAGCGTCTAGCAAGCATCAACGTTGAGAACATCGAAGCCAACCGCCAAGCCCTTCGCGAACTTCTCTTCACCTCTCCCAATGCACTCCAATACCTCTCTGGTGTCATACTCTTTGAGGAAACTCTTTACCAGAATAGCTCTGAAGGGAAGCCTTTTGTTGAAATCCTCCAAGAGAACAATGTCATACCAGGCATCAAAGTTGACAAGGGTGTTGTTGAATTGGCTGGAACAAATGGCGAAACAACAACACAAGGCTTCGACTCTCTTGGAGCTAGATGCCAACAGTACTACAAGGCGGGAGCTCGCTTCGCTAAGTGGCGTGCAGTCCTCAAGATTGGCCCTAATGAGCCCTCTGAGTTATCCATCCAGCAAAATGCACAGGGCTTGGCTCGCTATGCCATCATTTGCCAGGAGAACGGTCTTGTACCTATTGTTGAGCCTGAGATTTTAACCGATGGCACTCATGACATCGCTAAATGTGCTGCTGTTACCGAAACTGTGCTTGCAGCCTGTTACAAGGCACTGAATGATCAGCATGTCCTTCTTGAAGGAACTCTTCTCAAGCCCAACATGGTTACCCCCGGTTCGGACAGCCCAAAGGTAACACTCAATTTTCTAAAAAATGAGTAAACCACCAATGTTGCCTCCAAGCTTACACTATTTTCATTCTTTGTCTCTCATGTAAATGAAAATAATTAGTCAGTAACGTTTTCGTCCCATTAGTTTCTGCTTTCAACAAAACTGTAGAAACTAACAGGATGGATGAGATAAAACATTACAAACTACTTATTATCTTTATTTACTCGATGGACAGAGTCAAATAGAAGTATGAAGTATATTACTGTCGCAATATTAGTTTGGAAAACAATTCACATTTTTGAGTGCAGGTATCGCCCGAGGTGATTGCTGAGTACACAGTTACTGCGTTACGCAGAACTGTTCCAGCCGCGGTACCAGGTATTGTGTTTCTGTCTGGTGGACAAAGTGAAGAACAGGCTACACTGAACCTAAATGCAATGAACAAGCTAGATGTTGTGAAGCCATGGACTCTTTCATTCTCATTTGGGAGAGCACTTCAACAAAGCACACTTAAGACATGGGCTGGAAAGAAAGAGAATGTTGGGAAAGCTCAAGAGGTGTTTCTAGCAAGATGCAAGGCCAATTCTGAGTCTACTTTGGGAAAGTATGGTGGTGGAAGTGAAACTGGGTTGGCTTCTGAGAGTTTGTATGTTAAGGACTATAAGTATTAGGCTTCTTAATGAAGCTTATGGTGTTGATTTCTGGTGGATGCATTTTAGCATATGTAATTATGCTGCTTAAAAGTTTTTGCTTCTTTTTAACATGTTTAATTCTGCATATATATTTGATAAATATCACTTCATTACTTTATAGAAGCCATTAAAAAATAGATTCATGGTTCGATCTTGGTTACTAATATATTCTCTCTCCAACAAATTAACTATTAATATCTGTCGATTAAAAAAATTTACAGAAGCTAATTGAAATGTGAAATGGTGAAGTTTCGGTCCAAAGATTAAGAAATATCTCTAATTTGTTTAAAATATAACTTTTCTTCTCAAAATATTGTAAGAATGTGAGAAATAACGACAAATTATAAAAGTGTAAAATTAAGTCATTTTCTTATAAATTTACCATGATTTTATTATTTTATCATGTTATGTTATTAACTTAGATGCAACGAATTTATTTATAAATTCATCTTTTTTACTTTTAAACATTTGAATTGTTTTCTATATATTCCACCGATTTAAATGAACAAATATCTTATAAAATTGATGTTATAAAAGAGATAGACAAAGCAACGAATAACAAAGTGCCTGCTTTAAAGATTTTGAATTCAAAATGTGATTTCAAAATGTGATTTTGGAATGTTAGGTTCACCATGATAAGTAAATTATGTACTATTATTATATGAATGCTTTGGAAATCCTAGTTGGTGCCACGTCATGATCAATTTTTGTGGAGCCCTTTCCACCCTTTGGCTTTAACTACTTTATTATACATTCAAAAAGTTTTTCAATCAGTGCAGCTGATTAAAGAAAGAAGTAACAAAAGGCTAATTCAATAGTGCTTGCTTTAGCAACCTTATTAGAACTTGAAATCCAGAAGAGAAGAAACTGTTAAAGGTGTGTTGGTACACAATTCAGTCAAATGCTTATTCAATAAGTTATTGTAGACTTTAGTGATCTTAACCAAACATTTCTTATCAAAAAGCTACAAAAGTGATCCTTTTTTATTAGCAGTTAATTATTATTTAAATAAACAAAATAAATGGTAAATTTATCCTACTACCATATAACTCTTTTAATGTCATGTAACTTTGATATGTAATCTGTTAGGGAACAACAATATAAGTTATTTTAGGTGAACTAAAATAAAAATAGTTTATACACATTTTATAAATAGTTTTTCTAATTATATATATCTAAACACAAATATAATTTTTTACGATACTTAAGTGATTTTAGTTAAATGCTTAATGAATTTTAATTAAAGGTGAATCGATTGAAATTCAGGTGCAACTGAATTCAAACTCTGGCCGAAACAATAATCGGTCATTCTTTATATTAAAACAATTTTTTTAAAAAAATTAGAGAATTAAAGATAAATCTAGATATTAATAGATGAAAATAAGCTCATTCTCGAATTTAGAACCACTTTCTATCAACATTTTTTTTAAGAAAAAAAAAGAAAAAAAAAATCCATAAATAGTATCTATTAATATTTTTTCCTTTCTCTATTTTCATTTTGACATGAATCATATCATTCTTTTGCACACTGAAAACTAATTCACTATATATATCCAAATAGAGTATAAATAAACTATAGAAAAGCAATAAACAAACATAAAAAAAAAAAAAAAAAAAAAAAAAACTACCCTGATTTAGTTGTCTTGCATTGTCTAGCCACAAGAGAACCAGCTGGTGGACCAGTCATCTCTATTTGACACCAACTATGTAGCCAAAAAGATAAATGAATAAGTCCCATATTCACTCTCACCTTAAATGTTCCCTTTGCATAGTAATTGATCCTATTATTTTCCACTTGTCTTAAAAGTTTCACACCAATATCTTGAGGCAAAAACACCAAACTTGATATGAATTTAACTGTTTGCAACCTTGTTTCCCTTGGTTTTTGAGTAAAAGACTTAATTGATTGTGATGATATGAGCCTATTTGAGAAAAATAGCTCAATATATAAAGACTCAAACTTCACATGAACTCTACTATTTGGATTAGAAAAATTTGTGAGGAGAATGAATTCACCATTGAGATATTGTTTTGAGTCAAAATAAACAACATTTAGGCTTGCATTTGAAATATCAAATATTGGGTTGCTTGGTTTGATTGCAAGGTAACAAATTAATGTTGCAATACCAAAGAAAATAAGCATAAGGCTAAATATGAAACATAGTATTGCTGCAAACCATACAATTGGTTTGGTCTTTTGATGTTGTGGATGACCAAGTGTTGCTAGCTTCCTTGACCTTGTTCTTAGGGGATGATGTTGAATTCTTGGTTGTTTTGATATGACAAGTTGTTCAGGAGAGACTTGAGAGATTTGATTAGTTTGCTCTAAGGGTGGGGATAAGGGTAGCATGTTTGAATTTTGGTGCACTACTAAAAAAAAGATACTTCAATCAAACAAAGTTATGAGGAGAAGAGATAAGAGGTGAAATGTTTATTTATTCTAAATGGGGTGATGGATTAAAGGAAGTGGAGAGGAAAAGAAAAATGTTTTTTTTTTTAATGAGTAAATAGTGAAGTGGGGACAATGTTTCTTTGTATTTTTTTTTATATATTGGTATTGGCAATTAAAGGTAGTGTAGGTGTGCTAAAGTTGGGTCACATTATTTGATGTTTAGATTTTGAATGTAAATGCTTTTGGTATGCGACAATGTTTGAGAGAAAATTTATGAGCTCAAGAAAGCCCTCACTTTTTCCATTGCTTCATCGTTAAGTCTTTTAAATTTTACATGGTTTAAAGTTAGTATAATGGTTCAAAGTTAGTATAATTGGCAAATTTATAAAGAATAATTGTGATTTTGTAAAAATTATATTCAACAGTTTTTACAAATTCATATTAATTCACCATAATTTTGTCAATATCATTATGAAACTAAATATATACTTAAATTCTTTCAAATAATATTAATTATTCGGTTTTCATAAAAAAATAGTTTTAATAATTTATAGTTTGATCGAAAGGTTAGTAAAATATGTTCAAAGAGTATTTTGGTTAATATTGAAATTGAAGTATTTGAATTGTGCACGCATATCGAAATGATTTGTCTTTTTATGACCATAGTGGTGGTGTCCTATGATATGAAACTATATACATGCTACCTAAGATGTTTAAGCACTAAGAAAGCATGGTAGCTAGAAAGTGAACCCTCCTTGTAAAGGTTCATGTAATTAAGCAATCAATAAAGTTGGATAAACCCAGTTTAAGTGGCTTTCTGCCTGCGAGATCTTAATCATAAGAGTTCAAAATGGATACAATTGGTGCTCATTCTTCTATTTGTCCATGATAAGGTCCATAGATGCATATTGTTGTTTAGTAATATATTTATAAAAATTAATTCTTCAACCGAGTTGTATATCATTTTAGTAGTTGGTTCATTTCGTGAACTATTTATTATAGTTTGGTTTTTTGTTTGTGTAATTTAGTTTAATAGTTTGAGACTGTTTTTGTCTTTTAAATTGTCTTAATATTTAGTTTGATTCGATTTTAATTTTTTTAAATAGTCATAATATCAATTAATAATGATAATTTGATCCATATCGATTAAAAAATATAATTCATATACTTTTGTAAACGTAATTTGGGTCTATTCGTTTTTATCATTAACAATTTAGTTTAGTTCCATTTTTCTTCATAATCAAACCATGAACAACCTTAACTTAAACATTTCAAAATAAGATTTAAATAGTCATAATATCAATTAATAACAACAATTTGATACAACATCAAATATAGTTGAAGATTAGTTGTATGCATATCTTGTGAAATTTGGTAAAATATATGAGATTGAATGTGATTTAACTCCCTTCTTGTTAACATAATATATAGAATTGGTTGAAAAAAAGAATAGTACTCATTTTGTCTCTTATTATAGAAACTCATACAAAAAATTATGAGTAAACGTGTGTTACTTCTTGAAAATGGATAAGATAAATGTTGAACAACTTTGCAGGGACTATAAGTGCAACATTTTATATTCTAAAATTGTTGTGAAATTAATTTTGACAAAATTAGATTTAGCATTTAGTTAATAGTTAAAAGCTTCTTAATTGTTATGCTAACATGTGTGGGAAAGACAGTAAAAAAATATGAAGAGATATTGATTTTTCATTATTATTTTTAATTATTATTTTTAATTGTTAAAATTTAGAAATATTATGAGTGTAGCACCCCAATTTTTTTTCTAGTCTATGAAATAAAGTTCTAAAAAATTTCATAATTTTACAAGATTTGTCACCAAATAAGAGGTGGTATCCCAATTTTTTCTATTTTATCAAATAAGAGGTCTATTCATTTAACTTATTAATTTTGGCTCAATAAAAATAATTTTTGTCTTCATCTTTATAACAAATTGAGATTTGAAAAATAAAAAAATAGAATTGTTTTAATGAGGTGGTTATCGTGTAGCTACCCTTATTCATGTAGTAATTATAAATTATCATCTATAAAAAATAAAAAATAAAAGAAGGAAAAAATTAAAATGACTAATATTTCATCTATTCTTATAGATATACCGTTGCCTAAAGTAAAATATTTAACAATACTAAATGAAAATATTGTTCTCTGCCAAAAATTCTAATAGCATGTGTTTTTAATTATAACTAGATTATGGTCCGTGCGCTGCGCGGATATTAATTATTATTTTTATAAGTTTTATAAGTAATATTTTATGTATTATAAATATAGTTATCTTATAATATTACTTAATTGATTTGTAATAATTAAATATGATTAGGAAAATTAAAATGAGAGAAAATTATGTTTATCACAATTATCTAATTTAATTTTAAATTTTTTTATAAAATTCATATGATAATTTATTATATAGGATAATTGTTTGACTCATTGTACTGTGATTGTTAATTTATTTTTCAATATATAATGGTACTTGCATTTATTTGATGAAATAAAATGTAAAATACAAACCCAAAAATAAGATGTAAAAATTTAAAAATATGATTGACTATTTAATATTTTTTATTTTAAAAAAATTTTAATATTGAATTATATTGTAGCGTAGTATAAATTTA
>JBBPBS010001169.1:957380-984481 GCA_037974835.1 Cicer judaicum | reverse complement strand
AGGCTCGGGTCCAAACCAACAGGCTCGGGTCCAAACCTGGAGGCTCGGGTCCAGACCAGCAGGCTCGGGTCCAGACCTGGAGGCTCGGGTCCAGACCTGCAGGCTCGGGTCCAGAGCAAGAGGCTCGGATTCTGAGCAATAGGCTCGGGTCCAAGGCAGTAGGCTGGGCACCAGAGCAACAGTCTCGGGTCCAGACCAGCAGAATCAGGTCCAGACCAGCAGACTCAGGTCCAGAGCAGCAGGCTCGACACTAGAGGAGTATGCTCGGGTCCAGAGCAGCAGGCTCCGCACCAGAGCAGCAAGCTCGGGTCCAGAGCAGCTGGTTTGTGTGTTTCCAATGTAATATGTTGCACTAATGTTGAACTTAAAAAAGAGTGAGACACTTGACTTATGATATATTTGGATTGGCTTTTTTTGAACTTATCTATTGGCATAAACATTTATGAGACTGTTTGGCTGAGACTATGTCTATTATATTGACAATGCAATAATACTTAAAAATAATAATTTAATAAAATAATATTTTTTTTGTTTATATTTTTAAATAGGCTAAATTATATTCGTGGTCCCTTAACTTAATTTCAGGTAATGTTTTAGTCCTTTATCTTTTTTTTTCTCGACTTAGTCCTTTATTTTAATTTTAAATGACAATTTGATATTTTATGTTTTAAAATTTCAACAACATTATCCTTTTTTAAATAAAAATTCAAAAAAAAATTCAATCAAAACTCATAAAATTAATTATATTCTTCAATATAATACAAATTTCATCAAATCCGTAATGCAAATCTTCAAATAAACTCATATTTTCATACTTTATTTGATATTATTAGGAATAAAGGACTAAATCGGAAAAAAAAAAGATAAAGGACTAAAACGTTACCTGAAATTAAGTTAAGGGTCCACGAATGTAATTTAGCCTTTTAAATATATATAAAATAATCAAATAATTTAATTAGTTTAGGACATATATTTTACTATCATGTTATAATCATAATATGTACAAGAACTATAAGTTTAACCAATCTTCATCTTATGATATTAGTTATCTCTAATTTAAATAATTGTTGTCATTCGTCGAGAGGAAATTACATAAATTACTTGAATTTTTATAACAATTTGTCTACCATACACATCAAAGATATAAATTTTCTTTATGGAACCATCGAGGATGAAGAATATCTTGTGCATAGATTGGACCTATTCAAGTAGGATATCTATGACTTGAGAGTCTTCAAGAAGCTATTACAATCCAAATTGCATCTCTATACCAATTACTGAAGTGGAAGATTAGTTGTATGCAATATCTTTTGAAATTTGGTAAAATATACGATATTTGACACACTTTTTGTGACATCATTATGGAGTTATTTTTATTATGCATGAAATTTAAATCATTTCACACACACAGGGTTAGTAAACAAATTAACCATAAATTATCTAACCAGTGATATGTTTTGGGAAGTAAACCAACCATAACTTATGTAGTATTAATTTATGTGTATAACTTATAACTCTCAAAACTCTATATTCACCCCTCTAAATCAGTTTTTAGTTAAGTTTTTGTTCTAAGTACTATGTAGCAAACTGTAATAGAATTTTATATACTAAGCATGACTTGATGTCATTGAATGCAAGATTCTGACCATTTTATTGCATGAAAAATTGGAGATGGTACACTTGAAGCTACTGATTCCAAGACTTTTTCATAAGATGGATTCACATATGTATAGAAGATTAAGACTTGCTAAATTATAATCAAAAGGCTGATGATTCTAGATGGAAACAAAAGGAGAATTGAATTGCTTCAAATTAGTGTGTTTGGTACAATGGTAAGTTTTTCGGAATCACATGATTTTGCAAAGTTTCATGTTGTAGTTTTTGTAACACTCAACCATGAGCAAATAATATTGAGTTATATGCCATTAACTTGACATTAATTGTTAAAAATTAAAATGTACTATTAGGAATATGTGTTCTTTAGTTTTTGATTTATATTAAGGTTCAGAGGGGTTGAGATTGTCTACCTTTTAATCCTCTACCTTTGGTAACTTTGTAACACTCAACCATGAGCAAATAATATTCTAGAGTTCTGTGCCATTAACTTGAAATTAATTCTTAAAAATTTAAATATATTATTAGAGATATATTCTTTAGTTTTGATTTATAGTTTGATTCTGCGGTGGTTCACCGTAAAACAATACTTAAAAGTTACCTAAAATTCTAATAACAACTGACGACGCTCGTCAAAAGTTGAAATTAACGGTCATCTTAATCTTTACAGTTGCAATAATGACTTGATCGATGTCAATAAAAATAAAAGAAAATAAATGTGTCGCTTAAAATGTGCTTTAAAATTCAGAAGTGAAAATTGTACGTTTCACATAACCAAGTTAGTACACAAACCATAAATTATCTTCTTGTGACATGTTTTTTAGGGGAGTAAAAGTCTTCACTATTCCATCCCTACATTTAATTTTTTCCATTTTGATCGAATTTTAGGTTTCAGAATGGATACATGCCATTGTCATTTAATATTTTTCATGATCAAAATGGAAAATTACACAATCACAGCATGTTAGTTTGTAAACATCTTTAAAGAAGATTGGAATTACTTTTGGAACAATGCACGTGTAGTCTTTAAGAATAAAATTAAAATGAAGCATGAACTTAGCTATATATATAAGTAGAAAAACATACTTTAGCACACAACAATCAAAACAAAAATGATGTCTTCCTACATTTTTCAGTTTATTATTTCATTCTTTTTTGTTTGCTCTTTCTTCTTGCAAGTTCAACCATCCTATGCCATTGGAAAAGTAAGCATATGTATTCATTTGATCTAAGAAAATGAAAATTATATATGCATTTAATTATGATGATAAATTCAATATAGTTATACATTATCACAAAACTACATAATATTATGTTACTAAAGAATTTTCTATTGTAGTCCTATGTTGTTTACTTAGGAGCACATTCTCATGGCCCAAATCCTTCTTCTGTTGATCTAGACTATGCTACAAAATCCCATTATAGTTTATTGAGCTCCATCCTAGGGAGGTAAAGAAATTAAAAAAAAATTCTACTACCAATTTTTTTGGAAAAAAAAAAAATTATATGGATAAGAAGAAAACTAAGTCTTTAATTATAATTAAATATTTGCAGCCATGAGAAAGCCAAGGATGCAATATTCTACTCCTATAATAAACACATCAATGGTTTTGCTGCAATATTGGAAGAGAAAGAAGCAGAAAAGCTTGCAAGTAAGAAAATTATTATAGCATATGCTTCTAATGTATTCAACTTCTAATACAAAAGTATTTAAATATGTTTCAAAATTAAATTTTCAATTACCATTAGACAAACAAAAAAAAAGCATGAATTTTAATTTTTAAAATAATAAATTGGTGTGTAGGAAATCCAAATGTAGTTTCTGTATCTTTGAACAAAATGAATCAACTGCATACAACAAGGTCATGGGAATTTCTTGGACTAGAGGAATATGGTATAGTTCCTAAGGACTCTATTTGGGAAAAGGCAAGATATGGTGAAGACACAATCATTGGTAACCTTGATACAGGTAAGTTTCATATTCTCATAGTTTTTAGTTTCTATGATTTTGTGACACAATTTTGTGATTCAAATACAATATTTTTCTTAAATAGGTGTATGGCCAGAATCAAAGAGCTTTAGTGACCATGGAATGGGTCCCATTCCATCAAAGTGGCATGGAAATGGAATTTGTCAAATTGACAATTTTAATGACTCAAACAAAAACTATTGCAACAGGTTTATCATTCCATCCTATTGTTGAAACTCTTCTCTAGCATGCATTAATTATTTCATAACAAAATATTTATTTTAAACAATTTAACATAGGCTAAGGTGATATACAACTATTTGAGCCTTTAATTTTTCATTCATAAACACTTGATTGACTCTAAAAATGAAAGATAAGCAAAAATTATAGTTGAAAAATTGATATATCTAATTAAAAATTAAGGTGATATATCAACTTTTCATATGCATTTTCTTACTTATATTTTATATTTTATTTGAAATTTAGACAGTCAAATCTTAATCCAGCCGCTGTGAGCTGGTTAAGTGGAATTTGTGGCTGCATGCAATCCAAATCCTAAAGTTATTGACATTTGTAACTATTCTACATGCAGGAAGCTAATTGGAGCAAGATACTTCTACAAAGGCTATGAGGCACATGAAGGAAAACAAAATGCATCATTTTACACAGCACGTGACACACAAGGCCATGGTTCTCACACTCTATCAATAGCTGGTGGAAATTTTGTTAAAGGAGTAACTGTTTTTGGAAATGGAAATGGAACTGCAAAAGGTGGATCTCCTAAGTCTCATGTTGCTGCTTACAAGGTTTGTTGGCCAGGTGGTTGCTCTGATGCAGATATCTTAGCTGGTTTTGAGGCTGCAATAAGTGATGGTGTTGATGTTCTTTCTGTTTCTCTTGGTGGGAGGTCTGAGAATCTGCTTTCAGATTCTATTGCTATTGGTTCTTTCCATGCTGTTGATAGTGGTGTAGTTGTTGTTAGTTCTGCTGGAAACTCTGGACCTTATTTTGAGACTGTTTTTAATGTTGCTCCTTGGTTGTTTACTGTTGCTGCTAGCACAATTGATAGAGATTTCACCAGTTATGTTACACTTGGTGACAACAAGCAATTTAAGGTATTCATTTTCCTTTAACTTCATTGTTGCAATATGCTATTAGGACCGACATATCAAATTGAAGGTATATGACATCAGTGTTGTCTTTGATGTCTATGATAGTTATTTACTGTCTTATTTCGTATATCTTTCTCTCACCAATAAATAATTAAGCGTACTATTGATAAAACAATTATTAATGTTGTCGATGTCTTAAATTATTAATGTTTGTGTATCAGTGTTTCCTAAAGAAGATGGTAACATATGAATGAGGTTGAATTTCGTTGTTTTTGGATTGTTAGGGAACAAGTCTTTCATATAAGGACTTACCATCACAAAAGTTCTATCCTTTGATTACTGGTGAAGATGCCAAACATTCCTATGCTCTATATACAGATGCGTGAGTAAAAATTCTCCACGTTCATATCCAAGGATTTTTTATTTATCTATCTATATTAAAACTTATAAGATTGATTCATATGAACTCTTGCAGGAAATACTGCCGTTATGGAACACTTGATGTTGAAAAGGTGAAAGGAAAAATAGTTGTTTGTCTTGAAGATGAGTTTTTTGGAATTGTTGTTGCAGGTCCAGAAGCTTCTTCTGCAGGAGCAGTTGGAATGATTTTGGCTAGTGATAGTGAAAGCTTTTATGATTTTATTGCATACCCTCATGTTTTACCAACTTCACATCTCAATTATTCTGATTCTCAATATATTTCTTCCTATATCCAAACTCAAAAGTAATTTTCTTTTCTAATCTTTGTCCACATTTTTTTACAGAAAAGTACTTGCATTTTTTCAAATTGAATATCAACTGATTAAAAAACGTGTGTGTTGAGAAGAGTGTGTTGCTAATTAAATCTCTTAAAATTGGTTGAAGCAATTGATGGTTCTATTTGTACATTGTAGGAACCCTGTTGCTTACATGACAAAACCAATAACAGAAATTCCAATAATTCCAACTCCAGTGATTGCTTCATTCTCATCAAGGGGACCTAACAACATTCAACCATCAATTCTAAAAGTTTGTTACCTTTTGTTTTCATAATAAACTTTGCTATGCTTACATTTTATTTTATTAAGTGTAGATGAATTTGTGTCTTTTGTTCCAGCCTGATATCACTGCACCTGGAGTTAACATAATTGCTGCTTACTCAGAAGCCACAAGTATATCTGGATTACCATCAGATAATAGAAGGTTTCCTTACACTTCCATGTCCGGAACTTCTATGTCATGCCCTCATGTTTCTGGTATTGTAGGTCTTCTCAAAACACTTCATCCTGAATGGAGTCCGGCCGCCATCAAATCAGCAATTATGACCACAGGTACAACATAAATGAACCATTAAACATATTTAAATTTTTTAATTTTTCCTAGACAATAATATGCCATATTTTTGGAGGACAAAATAATTAATTTTACTTATTTGTATCATTACTCTTATAATTTTTTTATAAACTATTTGGGACTTTTTGAGTCTTTGCTCTTGTAATTTTTTTATAAACTATTTGTATCATTTAATAAGCTTCCTTAACTTGATCACAAAACTATGTTCTATTTCAGCAAGCAAATTGGACAACATCAAAAAACCTATCAAGGATAGATTCTATGAAAATGCATCTCCATTTGCATATGGTTCTGGTCACATTCAACCTGATCTTGCTAAAGACCCTGGACTAATTTATGATCTTAATGTTACCGATTACTTGAACCTATTATGTGCTATTAATCAAAACAATAAAAAAATTGAGGCTATTTATAACAAGCCATTCATTTGTCCAAAGTACTCCTACAATATGTTGGATTTCAACTACCCAACAATCACAATACTTGATCTTGGGGACAAAATTGTAAATGCTAGCCGAATTGTTACAAATGTTGGGCCTCCAAGTACATATAATGTGAAAACCAAGGCACCTAATGGAATTTCAATTTTGGTTGAGCCAAGTTCATTGAAATTTAATGAAGTTGGTGAGAAGAAATCGTTCAAGGTTGTTGTGAAAGCTATGGATAATTATGTGGAGAAAGGAGCTATAATGGATTATGTGTTTGGTGAGTTAGTGTGGTCTAATGGAAAGAATACAGTGAGGAGTACTATTGTTGTGAAGCTCTAGTACTTGAAATGAATTTCATGTCAATTGCCTAGTGTTTAATTGGGCCATAAATAAAAAAAGGACTTCTTTTAACTATTTATATTTATTACAAATATTTTATTATTTTTATGTGTATTTTATAATGCATATTTCATAGCATGATTTTTTTTTTTGAAATAACTAAAAAATACCATCAGTTCCTTTATCTTCAATAAGAAATAGCGGTGGAATCGAAATAGGGACTTAGAGGATACCAGTGTCCATTTATTCCTCGAGACTCGGTACTTAGAGGATACCACTACCACGGGTTGTATTCTAATAAAAACTTATTTTTTACATAAAAAAAACAAATAAACGCTAATTCCTACATACAGGAAAGGGATAAGTTTTTAATTTATTTTCCCAAAAAAAGTTTTTAATTTATCTCTTTTAACATTTTATAAGAAAATATTACAAGGTAAAATTGCATAAAAATCAAATTAACATTTTAACTACCATGATACATATCACTTGCAGTTGAAACTCTAAATAATCGCAGTCATTAATCCAAAATTGGAAGGTTTTGTTTACACAAAATCTAAATTAACTTTAAACAATCCCAATTGTTCATATTTTAAAGCCCTCAATGACAAAATAGTCTGATTTACTCCATATATAAATGTACGTTTGGAAATATAGAAATTCACGCTAAAAAAGTGCGTTTAGTTAAACTCTAGAATTTGTGGCCGCACAAATTAATGACAAACATTGTCTCGAAAAAGAAACATAATATAGAATATGTAAATTATCATGTGTAACTAGTAACCAATGACTAAATATGAATATTGGGTGCATGGCTTGTAAGGAAACCATAACAAGCAAAACAAACCTTAATGCAAAAGACACACACCTTTTCAATATCTCACTCACGTATCAATTACTACATTATATGATGAGCACGACTCCTATAGATAGAAATATACACGTAATTGTTTAACAATTTCAATACGAAAAATAAAATAGGTTTCTAAAAAGTGAGGACGCAATAGTGCAATCTCACTTAAAATCTTATAGAATAGATGAACGTTAGAAGAAAAAAATGAAACAAACAAAGCCTTAGAGAATGGATGAACGTTAGAAAAAAAAATTAATACACCAATAATTGTCTATTGAAAATCCATAATTGAGATTCTCATTCTCATAAAAGACATTCATTCATTGGTATAAAAAAATCAATACTTATTCCACCAATGATGATTGTGGTGGTCCTATTGGAAGGAGACAAATGCTTTTTATCAATCCTTATCAAAGTTAAAAATGAAAATTTTATGATATTATTATTTATCTATAGTCATTTAAAACTAAACCATAAAGACTAGTTTGTTTAATTCTTTTTAAAAAACTATAAGCAAATTTTTATAAAAAGCATGACAAATTATTCTAAAAGTGGCCTCTCCACGTTAAAGTAAAAAACCACGTTTCAACTAAACGATTTTTAATCATTGTAACAAAAAAAAAACATAACGCTTTCTAATAAAACTATTAAGAAAAGCACTTTCAATAGACCAATTTAAAAAATAAAAAGAATTAAATCAAAATCATAAATTAAAAAAAATACAATCATTTCATTTATCTTCAAAATGAAGTCTTAAATTAATTTAATATCTTCACAAGAAAACAAAATGCTGATTATGTAATTGAATAATTTCAACAATTCGGCATTATCAAATGATGAATTTGATGAAGATAACAATCAATCATAAAAAAAAAATAATAAAAAAAACTAATACAGAGATAGGGATTTCAATTTTATATAGTAAACAAGAACAGAATCAATAGTATAATCACTGAAACAAAATGACTTATTAAAAAAAAAAATAACATAATTCCCAATAAGGATAATTACAAACACCAATTCTACTAAATCATCATTTATAAAAAAAAAATTAACAAAATCCCCAAAAAAATTACCTAGAACAAAATGAACTAGTAGAACAATGGTGGCGGTGCATAACCGAAGAACGGCCTTCCACCACTTCCACCACCGCAAGAATCACAATAACTGACTGTATCTTTCAGTTTATGAAATCCATGTTTGAAAACTCCGAACCCAAACATAAACCCAATCACGATCACAACGAGAACCAAGCACGTGCATAGCATGCAAATTTTACCCCCACAACACATCTCTAACAAAAGTTTCAAAGTTTCTCTTACGAGATCTGAAAAATTGTGAAGATATAACGGTGAATTTAAAGGTGAAGTGTAAATGTAGGGAAAGAGAAGCGGAGAAAGGTAACGTTCTTGTGTGTGTCTGTCTCTGTTACGGTTTCAAAACGTTTTCACGATTTATTCGCTTTTAAGGAAAGATATATTATATTATCTCACCGATTAAAACAATATCCCCTTTTTATAACAATAAAAAATGATTATTACTATTTTTTTTTTATCGACATTTTCATTTTGTATATGTTTTTTCTTTCTTCTTTCTTTTTTTTAATAAAATTGGTACATGTTATAAACTGATTCTATTTCTATTGCATGATTTTAAGTTAGATTGTTACTTTTTTTTATATATAAAGTATTCAATTTAAAAATTGGTCATGTTATTAGATTTTATTTCAAATAATTAAAAGAAGAGTTTTTATATTAAAAAAAATTAAATGCACACATTTTCATACACTTTTAATGTTACATTTCTACATTTTAATTATTAAAACAATGGTTAGTATTTTTCTTTAAAAATTATTTAAAATAATTTCTCTTAAAAATAGTTGTTTATAATTGATTGTTTTAAAAAAAATTAGATTAGAGAAATTCTTCTTTTTAATAAATGATTAAATGTCAAAATCAATCACATTTTATAATTGACAAAGAATGGGCTTTATTTTGTAAATATTTTGAGTGTACGTTTTGTTGTCAACCTTGAATGGAACGGTTGAAGGTGATGTATTAAAGGGATGGTGAAGTGGTTGAGTTCGTTACAACAAGAAGCTTCGGAATATGGATATGGAGTCTAAATATTTGTTGATTGGTCTCTACTGAAATTGACCAACGATTGAGGTAGGGTAACCATCTGATATTATATTAGTCTCTCGTCACTTTTAGTTAATTTTCTTAATAAATGTAAAAATAATTATTTTTATTTATAATAATGATAAAAAAAAAAGAGTACGTCTTAATGGTCTAATTAGTTATGGATTTGTCTATCAAAATATTTTATTTACTATTTTTGGGCCAAAAAGAAAGAAAAAAAACATTTTTCTTATGAAAATTTTACTTTTTATGTTTCTTTAATTAAAAAATACCTTTGCTATTTTAATATTAAATTCATTTAAAAAATTAATTTTCCTGACACTTTATATTTTCAAGAAATATTTAATTAATTTTTTGAATATAATTTTACATTAAAAATAATTTTGTATATATTAATTCATATTTTTTTATTCTAGACAGAATAATAAATAAAATTACACATAATTATGAAATTTTAAATTTTAATTCAAAATATAATATTCAGCCGAACATTATCTGTTTTTTAAGTTGAACAAAATTTTATTGATATAACGATTTTAAATTATTTTATTTATTTGTTATGATTGAAGATAAAATTAGTTTAAATAAAACATAAATCAAAGGTGGGGAGTAATAGAGTTAATTTTTCAAAATTTAATCCTTAGGCAACCTAATTTTCTTTGGACCTATCTTGCAACCCAATTATTACTAATTTTTTGATGATGCAACCCAATTATAAAACAACTTATGAATTTTTTGTAAAAGAAAAAAGAAACTTAATATTTTTTTGTTCAAGATAAATATAAGTTTGCATCGTTAAATAATTTTTTATTCTTATAAATTTGATTATACTATATTATAAGATTGGAGGTTGAGTCTTTTTTATTAAATCATAATTAATTTTACCAATTATATAATTTTCTAAATGTATAATCGTCCTACGCTACAACGCCCTCTAAGTACAGGTTATGCCAAATAACTCTTGTATTTTTAATGAAAGCAACATGCATCATAGTTGTAAAAAAGATACACATAAGAAGTTGTTGTTTCAAAAATTTACTTTTAAAAATAACAATGCCACCGATTAAAATTACTGGATTGAGTCGCAGACTAGGTCGCTCTCTTTAAGACGTTTCAAGGCACTGCCCAAATTGTGCAAGGTAGACTATCAACCATGAAGTCCCCAGGATAAAACAGCTCAGTTACTCTGTAATGGAGTTCTACTGCACTATAGAAAACCGATCTAGAATTACACCTTCTGTATGGCAGTCGAATGACTGACACTCGTAATATAGCACTAAGGCTACTCAAGAAAAAGAAGAAGAAGTGAGAAAAGCCTCAGATACGGAGAGCTTTTGATGTGCCTTTCCAACTGAGGTGAACTCTCTATTTATAGAGGAGTTCAGCAACTGGATCTGAGAAATCTGGGGGATCCATAATGCACGAAGTCCATCAGGTGACCACTTGATGAGTGCCTCAAAAATAGGAAACGTGATTTGACTATGCCTCAGAAATAGGAAACGTGATTTTGACTATTACTTCTTGATCAGACAACAAAAAAACGTGGGAAAGACTCAATTTTAGGGTTTTGACCGGACAAAACAAAAGCACAATCAAATTAGGGTTTTGACTGGGCTAATAACAGAAGGATAATCTGTTTAAGGTTTTGACTGGATCAGATTATTGATGTTGACTCGGTGTAGGGCAATCACATAATTAATGCACTATCTTGTGATGGAAGCAAGCATATAATTAATTAAAATAAATAATTAATACACCACAAACCAAGCCAAGCCGGGCCGGGCTGGCCAGCCGGACGGACAGCGGCAACACGCGCGCGTGTGGTGGTCCATTTGCTTGCGTTCTCCCTCCTTCACAAAATTGCGGTGCCCCTTGGGGCCCAACCCAAGTGTCATACCTACACCTTATAAATGCTCTTAAAGTGTGTATTCCCTCCTATGTGGGACTTCACATTTTTCAATTCACAACATTTAATACCATCATCAATACCATTTATTCTCCATCATTTTCAACAATCCCCCACTTGAATTTAAAAATAGGTTCTTGAATAGCGTCAAACGCTTCTATAAGATTATGCATAAACAAATGTATCTTTCGACTTGAACCTTTGCATAGAAAGTAAGATTCAGATTCAACAAGAGTGACTCGTAGTCTTGAACTTTATCTCTGACATCAAACCCACACATAACCTTTTCATTTGGTGTATTCTCAAAAGCCCGTGCATTTAGGGCCATGCACGTGTATCCCAGTGTAGTGAACGCTCTAGGAATTCTGCCTTAAAATTCCATAGGAAGCGGCCCCTACTTCCACATTCACAAAGGTGAGTCTATCAAGAGTACTCATGTAGCTAGATACTCCACTCCACATAGAGTATAGATCTCATTAAGAGTTTCTATTATCTCATCCTTTCATCGCTTCAGGACTCATGCTTTATTCATATATTATATAGCATGTTCATCTCATATCACTATGACTTGTTATTACCCATTGAACCTAATTCTTGGGATCTCCAGTCTTTTAGGTCGGGTTACCATCACAAGTGACTCATCAATCTATAGGAAATAGTCTCATCCTTTTGGATGTGTTTAGGACTTTCTCTCTAGCTAATCCTTTCGTCAAAGGATCTGCTAGATTATCATCAGTGCGTACATGATCCACTATAACAACTCCTTTAGAAAGTAATTCTCTAACTGTGTTGTGCTTACGACGAATTTGTCTTCTTTTACCGTTGTAATAACGATTCTCAATTTTTGCAATAGCCGCGGTACTATCGCAGTGGATCAACACAGCTGGCAATGGTTTTTCCCACAAAGGGATCTCTGCTAGCAAGCATCTCAACCAACTTGCTTCTTCACTAGCAATAGCTAGTGCTATCATTTCAGATTCCATAGTGGACTGAGCCAATATAGTTTATTTCTTTGATTTCCACGACACAGCACCACGACAATAGCGTGTCAATGCTCTATACTAGGTCTGCTAGTAAACCTGCACAATAATCCAACGACATAGGCTATGTTGGGTCTAGTGCAATCAGTGGCATACATGAGGCTGCCAATGACGCTTGCATATTCTGTTTGTCTTACACCTTCACCAGACTTCTTGAAAAGTTTCACACTTCGATTATATGGTGTGCAAGCAGGTTTACAGTCAAAGTAATTATATTTCTTTAGGATCTTTTCAATGTAGTGAGATTGATCCAAAGAAATTCCATTTTCTGACCTAGTAATCTTAATTCCAAGGATTACACTTGCTTCTCCAAGGTCTTTCATATCAAATTTGTTACTCAACAATGATTTCACTTTATTTACAGCATGAATGTTTGATCCAAATATGAGTAAGTCGTCTACATAGAGACATATGATAGTGCAAATGTTATTTTCATATTTGTAATAGATGCATTTGTCACTTTCATTCACTTTGAACTCATTCGACATGATTAAATTATCAAATTTTTCATGCCATTGTTTTGGAGCTTGTTTAAGACCATACAGAGATTTATCTAACTTACAGACCTTGTTTTCTTGTCCATGAATTACAAAACCTTCAGGTTGTTCCATATAAATTTCTTCTTACAGGTCACCATTTAAAAATGTTGTTTTAACATCCATCTGGTGTATCACCAGGTTATGTATAGCCGCAAGTGATATTAGCACCCTAATGGATGTTAGCCTAGTGACTGGTGAAAAAGTGTCGAAGAAATCTATATTTTCTCTTTGTCTAAAACCTTTGGCTACAAGGCGTGCCTTGTATTTATCAATAGATCCATCGGGTTTTAGTTTCTTTTTCAAAATCCATTTACAACCTATAGGTTTGCAACCAGGAGGCAAGTCTACTAAATGCCAGGTCTTGTTAGACTCTAGAGAATCCATTTCATCATTTATAGCTTCTTGCCATAAATCTGCATCCAAAGATGACAGAGCTTCTTTAAGATTAGTAGGATCCTCTTCTAGATTATACGCCATATACTCTGTTCCATAATCTTTAGCAACTCTTACTCTTTTACTCCTTCGAGGTTCTATTTCGTCTTGTTTGTTGCTTTCAGTGTTTCTTATCATCGGGACTTGATTGGGTTCGCTGCCCCCACCATTTCTTGATTTAAAAGGGAATTTATTTTCGTAGAAGTCAACATCGTTTGACTCTGTGATCACCTTCGCATTTAGGTCATAAAACCTATACGCTTTACTGTTCACAGCATATCCTATGAAAACACATTCATATGCTCTACTTGTGAGTTTAATTCGCTTGGGATCGGGGATTCTGACATAGGCCAGACAACCCCATGTTCGAAGATAAGACAAGTTGGGCTGTCTTTTCTTCATTATCTCATAAGGAGATGTTTTGCTTTTAGATTTTGGAACTCTATTCAAAACATAGCAAACAGTTAAAATAATTTCCCCCCACCAGTGAGATGCAACACCAGAGTTAAGCATAATAGCAACAACTAATTCAGTAAGAGTCCTATTCTTTCTTTCAGCTTTACCATTCATTTCAGGTGAATATGGTGCAGTAGTTTCATTTATAATTCCATGGGTTTTGTAAAATTCATTAAACAAACTAGAATCATACTCTGTTCCTCTATCACTACGAAACTTCTTAATCTTTTTATTAAATTGATTTTCAATTTCATTCACAAAGATTTTAAACATGTCAAGCGCTTCACTTTTATTTTTCATCAGATATACAAAAGTAAAATTAGAACAATCGTCAATAAAAGTTATGAAATAACGTTTTCCATTTTTAGTCAATGTTCCATCAAGTTCACATATATCAGAATGTATTAATTCTAGGGGTTCATATTCTCTAATTACTGATTTATGTGATTTCTTTGTTATTTTAGCTTGACTACAAAAATCACATTTTTCGAAATCCTTTGGGGATAACTTTGGAATTAAACCCAAATTACTTAAGTTTGAAATCACATTTTTGTTCATATGACAAAGTCTAGCATGCCAAATATTAAAATCACACAACATGTAAGCAGAAGAAGATATTTTATTCAATTCAACATTTAATTTAAACATGCCATCAGTGGCATACCCTTTCCCTACAAAAATACCATTTTTAGAAATGGTGTACAAATCTGCCCCTATAGATTGAGTAAACCCTGCCTTATTGAGAAGAAACCCAGAAACCAGATTCTTCTTTATTTCTGGAGTGTGCATGACATCCTTCAGAATTAAGGTTTTTCCAGATGTAAATGTTAGTTTCATATCTCCTATACCAGCAACATTAGTGGTGTATGAATCTCCCAACAACACTTTCTTATCTTCAGCATCAGTGTATGTTTTAAACATAGCACGATCATAACAGACATGGCGAGAGGCTCCAGTGTGTATCCACCACCCATCTGATCCACCTACAAGGTTGATCTTATTTATCATAGCAATGAATTGCTCTTCTGTCAAGTTAGCCTGATTTGCAGAGCCTGGCTTGTTCCTGCACTTGCGAGCCACATGACCCTCTTTCCCACAATTGAAACAAGTAAACGGGAGAGGGCCATTTCTAGGAGGTGGTTGCTGTCTAGCAGTAGGGACCTTAGGAGGGTTCCCATTCTTGTTGCTGATCTTTGTAGAGCGATGTTGATTCTTTAGTTATTTGTCGTTTGGCTTCAGCACTGCTCCGATGAATTTCTTTTTCTTCTTAGTTGCCACAAAAAGAACTTGTTCATATAGGAACATACCTTCAGTGATAATTTCATGCGCTATTTTCTGGATTTCATGAGACTGAGCTTCCACTGATCTGTCATCTGATATTTGAGGTAGCGGCTCACATCATACTTTTTAGCTCCAGCTTCCTCAGTATCATATTTCTTCTTTAAAGCATCCCAAACCTGTCGAGCAGTATTGCTGTCGGAACTGTAGTAGTCATACAGATCATCAGCAAGTTCATTAAGAATATAATTCTTACATAAGTAATCATTATGTTCTCATCGGGTTAATTCAGCAGCTATCTTATCCTTTTCTGTTTGTTCAGCTTTTTCTGGAACAACAGGGATATCATCCTCTAGAACGTAGGCAAGGTTTTTTGTGGTTAGAAAAAATAACATCTTTTGTTGCCAAAGTTTGAAGTGACTGCCCTCAAACCGAAACGGTTTGTTGAAGTTAGAAACAGAAGAACCTGGCCCAGTAATTTCGTCGGTAGACATGGCAGTTCGAAATCGTCTTAAAATTGTTGTTTCAAAAATTTACTTTTAAAAATAACAATGCCACCGATTAAAATTATTGGGTTGAGTCGCGAACTAGGTCGCTCTCTTTAAGACGTTTCGAGGCACTTCCCAAATTGTGCAAGGCAGACTATCAACCACGAAGTCTCCAAGATAAAACAGCCCAGTTACTCTGTAACGGAGTTCTACTGCACTGTAGAAAACCGATCTAGAATTACACCCTCTGTATGGCAGTCGAATGACTGACACTCGTAATATAGCACTAAGGCTACTCAAGAAATTAGAAGAAGAAGAAGAAGAAGAAGAAGAACGAAGGGGGAGAAGTGAGAAAAGCCTCAGATACAGAGAGCTTTTGGTGTGCCTTTCCAACTGAGGTGAACTCTCTATTTATAGAGGAGTTCAGCAACTGGATCTGAGAAATCTGATTTTGACTATTACTTCTTGACCGGGCAACAAAAAAAACGTGGGAAAGACTCAGCTTTAGGGTTTTTAATTAAAATAAATAATTAAACCAAATCGGACCGGCCGGACGGCGGCGCGTGCGTGTGGTGGTCCATTTGCTTGCGTTCTCCCTCCTTCACAAAATTGCGGTGCCCCTTGGGGTCCAACCCAAGTGTCATACCTACACCTTATAAATGCTCTTAAAGTGTGTATTCCCTCCTATGTGGGACTTCACATTTTTCAATTCACAACATTTAATACCATCATCAATATCATTTATTCTCCATCATTTCCAACAGAAGTGTTAAACGAACAAAAAAAGAAAATTAAAAAACAAAAATACTACTTAATTGTTCATATGGAAATAAATAAATAAAATCCTAAGAAACGTTTTAAAACATGAAAATTTCAACGAAGTAATTCCCGGATGATTTCACAAACTTGATCTTATATGCAGTTTTTGTGAAGGCAATAAAATCATTCCAAATATTATATATTTTATCAAATTGCACAAGATATTTAGCACAGCTAATTTTCAAGTTTGGCAATTGATATGAATATTCTGATTGGAGTCTTTCAAATACATTTTATTTCTTCATATCTTCTTGAAGTCTCTTTTCACAAACCTTTTTCATATCATTAATGTCATATTTCTCAGCAGCAACCAATAAATCTATATTGTAAATGTTTGACAAACATCAATTGAAGTATTTGAAATGTTTATTTGATTGTTAATTCTCATTAAAATCATGTGTAAACATAGTGCAAGGGAGTCTTTCCTTATACGTTTGATTATACTATAAAATAAGATTGAAGTGGAGGGTGACTTTACCAATTATATGATTATACTATAAAATAAGATTAGAATGGAGGGTGAGTATTTTCTATCAAATTATGATAAACTTTACCAAGATTTTCTAAATGTATAATCGCCTTAAGTTGCAACACTCTATAAATACATGTTTTGCTAAGTTAGTGGTGAATCATGATAAATCTATGTGTCAGATTATTTATGATTTTATTAGTTGTTGTCTTTGAATCTGATAACTTCTTATTTAAGTAATTCATAAAAACCAACCATTCTTCATCAAATTAACAAAAAATTATCAACTTTGACAATTAAAATTCAACATCTTTTTTCGTATTTGCAACTTCAATAAATTTATTACAAGGGACAAAATGCCTAAATTTTTGAAACTGGCTAGTTTACAAATGTGCAATAATAAATTGTTCTATAGAGATAGCTATTTTAATACAATAATTAGCAGTTATATATATTTAGTTTATATATGTTTTTAGTCTCACAAATATAATATTTTTTTATTTTAATTTCCGTATGTTTTTTTATTACATCCTGTAAAATCTGAATTTTTACTAAAATTTTAATGGGATGAAGTGGTTTCTAATAATTAATAAAGCAAATTAGAATATTTCTAGAATTCAATTAAATAAGAAATCCAAAAATATACTTTTTGTGGTTGTGAAGGCTAAGGCTCTATCTTTCTTGTTTTAATTATAAGGATAGAGTTAAAATAAAAATATTCAAATAAAATATGATATGATGAAAAGACAAAAAAAGCCGCGGACCCCTAGTTTCAAGTGATCTAATACCCTTTGTCCCTAGCTTCACGTGTACAAAACTCACATGCTTAGTTGTCAAACAGTGCCACTAATGTAACACCCCAAATTTTATAATAAACTATTTTATTAATTAAATAGATTTTTAAATAATTAATTTGATGACGAATATTATTTTAGAATATATGTTGATAAATTTCGTGGCTAATTTTCGTCATATGGATGTTTTCTATGATGTGCTAGTTTGATACATGTTATATTACATGAGTGATATAAATAATACATATTATATTTTATTATTTGATATCTTTAAAAAAATAATAATAGTATTTTAGTGTAATATATATTTTAAAGAAAAAGAGTTTATGCGATTTTACGTGTATATACGTTTACCCAATTAATGTAATATTTTCTGTGCGCATGATTGATGTTGAATATGCGCATAGTTGTATTTCAATTATTTATAACTATTTTCTGCGATTTGTTAATTATTTTATAACTAATTATCTTTAGATATTACTAATATTGTGATTGATTTTCTTTACTTTTATATATTTCATATGACATGATGATTTTATACATCTTTATTGTGATTTAGTAATTAATATAAATTATTGATGTTATATTTATTTATTTTATCATTTTGACTATTTTATAAAGATGATAGTGTTTTTATGGGTTGATTTTGAGAAATATTATAGTAATAATTATAGTTATTATAGAAATGTGTTTTATGGGTTAGATCCATTAAGAAGAATAAAACCTAATTAAACATATTATTAAAAAAATAAATAAATATCCATATAATTGTTTCTTTAAAATAAATAGATAAATAAATAATAATGATACATTAAAATATATAGGACAAGCTAAATTGTAGAATCAGATTGATATATGTAAGGTAGGCATGGACTCTTAACTAATTTTACAAATATTTAGATGAGTTTGTTAGGTTTTGCTGCTTGTTTTCTATCCGCCGCTTTCCAAAACAAAAATATAAATAAAGAGACCTTGTGAACTCTGATTTGTACTAAAATAAAACAAAACAAAGAAAAGGGAAGAGAGTTGAATGGGAAGTCGTAGAACCCAAGAGTAAACACAACAACAACCTATCGTTTTTGACACGGGTGATCGATAACTGTTCCGTAAAAGCTTCTCTGTTTTCATCCAAATTTGAGTATGTTATTTCATTCATTTAACTCGTCAACTAAACATAATTTTCCAGATTTTTAACGACTCCAATTTCTCTCTAAAATACCCGACTTCTTCGTTTGTAGAATTCGTTATTTTACACCGTTCTCCTTCACCGTAAGTCCGATTTGAGTGAAATCAACGCCAAAATGACCGTGTGAAACGTGGCTATATTATCCACTGATTATTTTTCTGATTTATGGTAATTTTCTTTGACCGATTTTCGAATTTTGTTTTTTAGAATATCTCCTCATAATTTATTTTTGACGTTTAACCATAAACTGTCGAGTTAGATCGATTGAAGGACAAAGAGTCAATGAACAAAGGTTGTTTGTTCGTGGAATCGTATTTGTGTGTGAAAGTGTCAAAATAAGGTAAGGGGTGAGAAAACGTTTGAATTTATGAGTATAATATATTGTGAGATGAACGGGAAAACTGTATTTTCCAACGATTCATCTGGGGCTTGCTACGTATGGCAGTAGCCCTTTGAGAGATAAATTGATTAATTTAAAATATGAGAATTGTGAGGTTAAAATGTGAAATAGAAATTTTTATAAGGTGTTGATTGATTTAATTTTCGATACTTGTGTGGTAGTTGATATTTGTTATTATTGTGATGTTGGATGTTGAATGAAATTATGTGTACATGTTTGCTTAGATGAAATTATGTGACATAATAATAAAATACGGATGCATGGTTTGATATATGCTTACGTGATGATAATGATGATTTTTGATTGATGATAATGATGTTATAAACTTATGATGAGTTTATACGATGATCATGATTATTTATGATTAATGATATTATAAAATTGTGATGAAAATATTGAAGTATCCCATACTTGATGAGATAGTGATGATTCTTAAATATGGTGCTCTTAATGGAGTAGTCTAAGCTAACGGAGGGAGAAAATAAATATTGTGAATTGTGAAGTGAAAATTATTTTGTCATCATATAGGTAGGGTCTGACAAGCCTAGTGATTCTGGGAAAGTACAACTGAATGAGCCTGATCGTGGAGGGCTACAGTCCAACTATAAAGTAAGACTGATAGACCTTGGGGGTACACTTAGTGGGGAATTCCTAAGTGGATTAGTGGGTTATTCCCTAAGGCCGGCAGCTACCGTGCAACACAAGAGTACCCCGACCGTCGCGTATATGTGTCTCGGGTTGAGTTGAGAGGATCTATGAGGACTTGGCCATTCATGAATTGTCTGTCCACTCTTGTATTGGCATAGTATCATGGCCTCCTAACCAAGTACTTCAAAGTTAGAATGGTACCACATTGTGAAGTAGAGTCTAAGCTCATGCGTAGCATTGCATTTCCTTGTGATTGTTTTGTTGTGATTGATGTGTTTCAAAGGTAATATTAATCAGATGATTTGATGCATATTATAATGAGATGATTATTTTACTTGGGTGACTTTGATGTTATAGTATGATACTATTTAATTAAATATTTTGATATATCGTAAAGTGATTATGATACGGTTCTATTATGATTGTTTGTGTGTTCTTCTTACTCACATTATATTATTAACATGATTTCAAAACTCACCTCCTTCGTTGTTTGTGTTTGACTGGCTGGGCCATGCGTTTGCGAAATCGCAGTTATTACAGGTTAATGAGTCTTGAAATTCAAGTTTGGGAGGAACCCCGCTCTGATAGGTGATACCAAGAATAATGGTTTTAATTCGTATTTTACTTATTTAATTTGAATCAAATTTTATAGGAATATGATATAAATTATTATATATATTATTTTGGGATTTAGGGTGTCACAACTAACTCATTATTTTTAATTATAAAAAGAATTATAAAAAAAATTTAAAGGTGTTCATCTTCTTTATCTTCAAATCCAACTAATACCATATGAACATGAACTTTTGAGTTTTATTAAAAATGTGAATACTTGATTTTTACATCAAAAAATAATATGAGTACTTCATCTCTTTCATTCCAACCTAAAACCCATAAAGTATCAACTCATATATCTCAACCAACCCAACCCATAAATCTCAATCAAATATTTCACCCAGACAAAACTCATATCAAACAAAAAGAAAGCATAAAAAGGAATAAAACAAACATATTAGGTAGTCAAAAGATAAAAACATTGGAAACAAGCACAAGTTCAAAGAGGGGTTCGTAGGGTTGTTGTTGCCATTAGAGACTACATAGCGGGGATTTTGAATTTCAATTTTTAGGAATTGTTGTTTGGATTTGTAGGTGTATCTTAGGATTAGTTAATTGTCTCATTCTTTCTTGTCTCCTTGTGGTCGGCACAAACAACTCTATTGAGGAAAAATTGATGTGTTAATGGAGGGGGAAAGAGAAGTATTTCGCACATCTAGTAGATTTGTAGTTGACGTTTTTTTGAGATAACAGAGAGGAAACATGAGGTTAGAGGTAGAGTTGTTGACAAAAAAAATTAGGTTAAGTGAAGTATGAATAATGAAGGGAAAGAGGTTGAGTTGGATGAAGAAAAAAATGGATTATTGGGTTGATGAAAATGATGATAAAACTCATTTTGGGTTTGTGATCGATGATGATGAATACAATTTAAATAACAAATAAAAATAAGTATATAAATATTCTAATATTTACATTAATATTCCCATTCGCGTGCTACATCCACGTTTTCTTCCATTTTTTAATTCATGTCATCCATTTGACATTAAAGACCAAAAGAAAAGTTTTTTGATATTGTACAGATGAAATCCAAACAAAAGATTTACATAGACTAAAATTGAAAACTGTTATATTTACATAGAAAAAAAAACATATTTAAACCTTTTAATCTTCAGCAGTGTAAAATATTGGAAAAATACAATTAATTTTATATCAAGAGTGTTGTATTTGTTTGTTATTAGCCCATTGATATGAGTTCTACAATTAATTTTATATCAAGAGTGTTGTATTTGTTTGTTATTAGCCCATTTATATGAGTTCTCCAAACAAACCGTATTAGCCTTCACCACATTATGGTGAATCCCAATTTTAGTCTTCAAAAGAATAAGAATTAAATAATTTATTTATCCTTTAAATTTATAAAAATAGAAATTTTATTGTTTAAACTAAAAAATTAAGTTAATTTAAGTCTTTCTACTAAAGTGTCTCTCTCTTTTGAGAACATTCATGAATATAAAAACTTGAGTGAATTTTAAGACAAATCACTTTTATAAATGATCCATCGTAGATAAAAACTTAAAAATGATCGAAATTTTTTCTTCATGAGTAGTAGTTCGAGACCTTTTCATTTTTATGAATAAGACAATGATCTGATTCATATAAATTAAACACGAGATATACATTTTTTTGTCCTTATCTATTATAATATATCAAATAATCCTCTACTTTCTTTCAATTGACATGTCATCTATTTATGTATCGTCTACTCAAATTTGTTCTACATCGTACAAAATCTAATGTGTCACTTTCTATACTCATTCACCCTTTTCAAATTCTATTTTCTATTCATTCATTGTAATACTTTATCATTCATATCCCTAAATGCAATTCATTTTCACCATTTTCGGTTACTTAATTTATCCATGTGTGTGACTATTGTTTTCACTTTTCTGTAAAAAAAAAATTAGATCTTATTAAACTTCTTTGTCTTCTAAACTTAAATGTATCTACTAATTAACTTTTAAGTCACTCACTTCCTTAATAATTTTGTTAACATTAATCTATTATCATAAATGTGTTCCCTTTAATTTCTCAATCAATTTGTAACATAAATTTTAAATAATCAATTCATTCATGTTATTTGGTAATTGAATTATTGTTTATTTTAAACCAAAGTATTGCATTCATTCTATTTAGTAATTCATCAATTTTTACCATGTTATGATTGCAACAATTTGCATTGCCAATTTGCCACACATATTATTGAATCAATCTTATATAAAATCAAAGTTACAATTTAGACGAGATTGTCACTTTAGATTTGTGTTTTTCAATTTCAAGTCTATGTTGAGGTTTGCCAGTTCAGATTTCTTGTATTGAAGAAGTAAAATTGATGTTTTCTTTCATTGTCAAAAAGCACCAACAATATTGAGTAGCTACCATGGTAATCTTATCTCATTTTTGAATTAATTATTTTGTGTGGTTTTGTACTATAATTTGGTTATGCTTCTGCATTTCATGTTTGATAACTCTACATATTTTCTATATGATTGTATATTTGTATTGTATCGATTAATTGTTGTGTAATTATGAAGGTGATTTAAATAACTTAAAAAATTGTAAATTAAACATGTAAATGATTGACATTTTTTATGTTCCTAGAGAGTATTACTCCACGACAGAAAAAGTTCTATATAATTTTTTTTTACTATGTTAAACTTAATTTGGTTAGTAAATAGAAAGCTAATGGAAAACAAAATAAATTTAAACAAATCTATGACACTAAAATAACTCTACTAATTTATTTTTATGAATGTTAATTTTATTTTAATTTTATTATGTATATTTTATTATAATGAAGTAAAATTTTAAACTTATATAATATTATCAAATATTTAACAATAAAAATAAGATTTATGTCATTTGTGCAAGATTCTGACCATTTTATTGCATGAAAAATTGGAGATGGTACAATTGAAACTACCGATTGCAAGTATACTATTTTAAAACAGTTAAGATTTCAAATTATATTTTTAATTTCAATTGTAAATTTGTCCGATGAAAAAAATCAAATATTATTTTTGTTAATAGGAAGATGTATATTACTATAATTTAAGTAGTAACAAGATAGTAGGAAGGTGTATATTATTATTGATTATCTAACTATTATCTTAGTAGAAAGTTGTATACTATAATGATTATGTGTTACAGCAGTATTATGATTATTAATAAGGTTACAGTAGTAAAGTGTATATTATTGTAATTATATAACTATTTCAGTAATTCTTAGAGGTAAAATAATCAAAATTGTTTTAGTATAAAATAATATTAGTATTTAACAGACTTTTTATGTATTTAATAAAAATTTATATTTTGTTTATTATAAAATCTTAAGTCAAATTTTACAATTTTTTACTATATAAATACATATATTATTAAAATAAAGACTACTTACATTCAATAATTAATATAATATATATATATATATAACATAAAAAAATAAAAATAAAAAATTTGAAAAAAAAACACTAAAATTTCAAATGATAGCGCCAAATTTAGATGAATAATAAATACATCGGACATATGATTTGTATTATACGAGAGTCGTGTATCAGTAGTGTTCGAACTTAGTCACGGAGGTTGATTTTCCAATGAACAATATAACCCACAATTCCAATTTGTATGAGTTGTTTTATCATGTTATATTTTCTTGTACGATTTAACTCTTAAGAATTATATAAGTTTTATAATTTATAATTAATATTTAACTTTATTATAAATTTAAATATTTTAATTAATATATTATATATTATTTTAATTTTAATTTAAAATAAAATAAAATTTAAATTTAAATATTTAATTTTATTATAAATGTTAATTAAAGGAAAGCAAATTAATTAAATTAAACATTAATATAAGTATTATTTATTATGCCTCTTCAACATTTTGGAAAACTACTGTTGAGGTTCACGAGTGTTGTTGCTACTAACGGGATGATTTCCATCAGTTTAAGTTTATGTGTGAATCGACTCAAAATTTGTTTCTAGGATTCCAACTACCATTAAGATGATGTTACATATTGAACAATATTCTTTTGACGTGTTTTTTGCATTTATAGAATTTCTTTTTAACATATTTCCCATTTTATTTGATGTCTCACCATGTATTTACCAAATAATTTTTCTTAAATATAGAGATGATGTGTCCGTTGAGATATATTTGTTGCAAGTCTTTAGAGTATGACATTTATACTTTAAGGTAAGACATGTGTACTTTATTGCATATATACAACTTGTCTCTCATAAATTTGTTGAGCTTAGAGTAGATCACAATCCTATAAATCATTCCTCATAACTTGAATGAAAATTAGAGGAAGCATAAGATACATGATCAGAGGATAAGATAATCAATGTCTTGCAAACCATAAGACCAAATAGATTCAAGTGCTTATCATAGGATACACACAACTTTGTCTTAAGATAATTAACTCTCATCACAACATTGACTTATTCATATGCATTAACTTTATTGGAGACATTAACTATGTCATAGTGTTGACTTCGTCAAAGGAATTGACTTTGTTAGATTGTTGATTTTATCACAAGCATCAACTTTTTCAAAATGACTTCTCTATAGGCGTTGATTTTCCCATAGATGTTGACTTTATAAGAGTTGTCGACTTTCTTTAGAGGCAGACGAATCAGACTCTTGATGTAGTCATCGGAGGCAGACGAAGTTAGATGCTTGTTGCAATCATCAAAGGCAACAAAGTCAGACGCTTGCTTGCTTCTCTAGAGGCAACTGAAGCAAAACCTTGCATTGTATAATTAGAGGTAGTCGTAGCAGACCATTGCTTGTATCATCATAGGCAACATAACCAGAACCTTGCTTGCACAATCAGAGGCAGTCGTAGCAGAACCTTGCTTACACCTTCAGAGGCAGTCATGATAGACCATTGCTTGCACCATTAGAGGCAACTTAAGCAACTTTATCAGAGACACGTATCACCTTCATGTGCTGATTTTTGTTTCCATTTAATTTCATGTGCTGATTTTGCTAATTTCTTGAATTTAATTTTGTATGGAGTTAGTGTTGATTTTCAATTTAGATGTTAGTGTTGATTTCATGTGTTGGTTTTTGTTTGAATTTCATGTGCTGATTTTGATGATTTATGTTGCATATAAGATGATTGATTTTTGTTTTCATTTAATTTTCACTGAAAAATATTTTATGTTTCTTAAATTGGTTGATTTATTGAACAAAATATACATGGTTTTTTAGCAAACACTAAAGGCTTTAGTTTTTTTAGTTTGCTTAAAAAAATGAGACATAAATAATGGTTGTCTGTTTTAGAATGCAACTCTTTAAATTTAGAATACAACCATATTTTTTCTTAGAATGCAACTTAATATTTAGAATGCAAATATTTGTTTTACAATGCAACTTAATTTTTTGCTATACAATATTATTTATATATTTGATTTATATATTATATTTTTATGACAGTCACCTAAAACGTTTTAACAAAACTTCGCTACTGATGGTAGGTTTACACGTTTACACTAGGGGTGGGCAAAGTTCAGTTTTGAACTAGAACCATTTGAAAATTGAACCGAACTGGTTTTTAATTTGGCAAAACCAAACCGAATCGGTTTTTAGTTCAAAAAACCAAACCGAATCGGTTTATAAAAGTGGTGCACCGATTTATTATTTTGAACCAAACCGAGCTGGTTTAACTTAGTTTTTTTGTTCATATAGGCAAAAATTTACATAATTAACCCTAATTACTTCTAAAAAAATAAATTCGGTTCAAATTTTTTGAAATAAAAACTGGTTCGGTTCGGTTTTTTAACTAAAAACCGGTTCAGTTCGGTTTTTTTAAACTGAAAACCGGTTCGATTCAGTTCTAGTTTTACAAAATCAGTTCGAAAACAGTTCGATTCTTAAACTGGTTCGGTTCAGTTCAGCAGTTTGGTTCAGTTTTTGGTTTTTTTGAACACCCCTAATTTACACATATTTATAAAGAAATGGAACAATTTCATATGCATTGATGAATTTGTTTAATCAATGGCAGGGATGCAAATATGTTTCTTTATCAATTTTGATTAAATATATGACAAATTTTGATTAAATAATTGCCCAGCTTGTTCTTTCACAAAAGAAAAATCTTCACCTTGTGTTTATTCTTGTTTTGAATCAAATAAGGAGTGTTTAATATCGAATGACCTAAGAATATTATTTGAAAATTTTAAATAAATTGATTATTTTAAATAAGGAGTGTTTAATATTCGAAAGTTGAAAAGATAA
>JBBPBS010001169.1:903686-943985 GCA_037974835.1 Cicer judaicum | reverse complement strand
AATTATTTTTTATTAAAATGATATATATATATATATATATAAAAAAGTAATTTGAATAAGTTAAGAATATTTTTCCTAATTTCTATCTTTTAGGTAATCTAATTTTCTTTTAGGATCATAATCTATAGGGTCCAAATAAGATTAAAGTCTAAACGAATAATTAAATTGATTCTTTAGATTTGTAAGTGTTAATCAAATTAAACTTGAATTTTACGCATTAAGTAATATATTTTTAAAATTGTAAAATAATATTCAACATAGTTTAGATTTATAATTTTATAATATGGTGTGTTAATTGAAATATTTGAATTGTGTTAGTTAATTTCATAGCAAAGTCTTTGTAAACAAAAATAATTTTTCTATGAAATTTAAATTTTTCATAGATTAGTTTATTCATAATTAGTGTACAATTACAATTAGTTGTAGAATAAATTTGTCGTTTGAAGGATCTCATTGATGTGAGATCAATATGTGAGTAAGTCACATATTTAATTACAACATCACATTAAAATATATAACAATAAAAGTTAGAAGTTTATAAATAAACTAAAATATATAATGATAAAAGTTAGAAATTTATAAATAAACTATTCTGACTGATATTTTACAACATCACATTAATTTATCTGACTTTTACAATTTTAGAGACTAATTTACTTATTAACTCATCAAAATATTGTCAAATCAATGTTTTCGCATAACAATCTAGTTTCTTCAAATAAGTTGTTTAGAAAATTAATCTACCAAAAATAAGTATAGATAGCATAATAAAATAATGACATGCTCATACTTTGAATAAGAAAAAACACCGAAACAACACATAAAACCTGGACTCATAACTCAACCTTATTCACATACTAAAAAAGGTGTATTAAACATGGAAAAAAATAATAGAGTCAAATATAGTTTGTGTACATCTACAACATATCTTCCAATAGCAGGAGCCAAAGAACTAGGTGTTTTTAGTAAGAAGTTGCATTGCATCTTATGTAATATTTGTTTCATCACAAATAGTATAGGAAAGTATATTTATTTCATGACAGATAGTATAGGAAAGTATAGATCATGAGGAGTTGAGGGAATAATTCACTAATATTAATCTCACCCCATTCTTTTTTTTTTACAGGATGGAAACCTTTAATTTTGTATTAAGAACACTCTTGGTACCCTAACAAGGACATTTGTCTAGTTTGTGTTGGTTTTCGTGATCTTCGGATTTTTTCTTTTTTATATTTATGTTTCATTTTAAGCTCTGTTTCAGCATTTGAGATGCTTTCTGCATATAAAAAATTACTGTAATTTGTTTAGAACAAAAAATCATGGTATTTAATATTACAGAATTTACATAATTTATTTTAAAAAAATTACACCGCGGGCTAACAAGAGTGGTGTTTTTCAGTATGGATTTAAATGAGATTTTTCAACATGGTCATTTTTAAACGTCTAGTTTTATGGCAGTGATTAGTCAATTCTTGAGAGTTTGAACAATAGAACTCCAATTAACCAAGTGACCAATTGAGTTAACTACTTTTTGCACACATTTTAGTAAACAATGATTTAGTCGAATGTGATAAAAAGACTAATATTAAAAATTTCATCAAAAATAAATAAATATAAAGGCCTCTTTAAAATATTTTTATATATTTTAGTTTTCAAACGTTATTTTATAAATTTGATTTAAAGATCTGTTTTACAGAATATAATTAAAAAGAAAATTTGCTTGAAAATAAGTAATTTAAATAAATTTTTTAAATTTTAAATTATTAAAATAAATTTTTTGAAATATGAATCAAACGAGTCCTAAATCTCTTTGTTAGAATCTTCTCACTCTAAATTAAATATTTTTTTTCGAGTCAAAAAAATTTGAGCCAAAAATAAGCAATCATTCAATATAAATCTACATTTGAGTTTAATAAATTATAGGCTAAATTGAGTTCGCGGTCCCTTAACTTAATTTCAATTAACGTTTTAGTCCTTTATATTTTTTTTTCTCGAGTTGGTCATTTATTTTAATTTTAAGTGACAATTTGATATTTGATATTTTAAAATACCAACAATGTTGTTCTTTTTTTTACAAAAATTCAAAAAAATTATCAAATTTGTTAAACAAAACCCATAAAATTCATTATCATCTTCAATAAAACACAAATTTAATCAATTTTATAACTTAAATCTAGAAATAAACTCATATTTTTATTCTTTATTTGATGTTGTTGAAGATGAAAATATAAATGCATTTGAATATTTGAGTTATGAATTTGATAAAATTTGCATTATATTGAAGATTATTATTAATTTTATGGGTTTTAATTGAAAATTTTGATAATTTTTTTGAATTTTTATATAAAAAAAGGTAATATTGTTGAAATTTTAAAATATCAAATATCAAATTATCACTTAAAATTAAAATAAAAGACTATCTCAAAAAAAAAAGTTAAAAAATTCAAACGTTACCTAAATTAAGTTAAAACCCATGTATGTAATTTAACCTAAATTATTTTAATAATAAACTATTAATTCAGTTTACCGTTAAACATTTTTCATAGGTATATCTCTGACCATTTGACAGGTGTGATTGATATTTCAAAAAGTTTGGAACTTTGTAAAATCAGAATTATATATATATATATATTTTGAGTGTTTGGGTTTAAGAAAGGGATAGGATATAAAGTGAGAACTTTCTATTACTCTTGAACCAGTATCCTCTTTTTTTATTCCCTTCTTCTCTTCTCTCTTTAATTGGTATGTCTTTTTTTGCTTTGAATTGTTTTTGATAAAGGGTTGTTCTTTTTGGAAACTTTAAGGTTGTTGATGTTGTTGTGTGATGATTTGATTAGAAGAAAACGTGTGTGATTTTCTATTTCCACGTTAGTGGCTTTTATTTGCTTCTCTGCATTAAAAATGCTTCCTCTTTTAGTTAAGAAAGAGAAAATGAAGGAAACATTTTGCAAGATGGAGTAATTTTTATGTCATATAAGAATATTTGTGCTTATTCATCGGCTCAGCCCAAGTTGATTACTGTTGATTCAAAAGAGGTTGAATTCAGTGATGAGGAAGAATCTGGTTTGGTGATTATTGATTTGAGAGTACCAGAGAAAGAGTTATACCAATGGAACATTTCTATTGATTTATAAATCAAAAAATATTTTAGGTAGGTTATGGAAATTTGACGAGTCTATGTAGACCTGTAGCAGGAAATTGTAATATTATCTAGCTCTTGTAAAGCATATTATAATATTGACATCCAACTAATGTTATATTATGCGCCTTTTGCTACAATAAATGAATGCAATTCTGATTGGTGTATAATTTTAAATTAAAGATATGTTGTTCATATGAAATTTTTCTGTCACTAAGAAAAGTAGTAATATTATTAATTCACACCATGTTGATTGTTGAAGATTATTTTATTTAAATATCTCTTTAAGGACTTGGCAATCATTGTGCCTCAGCCTACCATTTAATGAAAATGAAAATGATTAGAAACATAAATAAAATATTATCAAAGAGTAACTTGGATTCTATGGAAGAAAAAAAAAGAAAAAGTAAAAGAATGATGCTGATGTTAATAGGGTTCACCTAAGGAAGAATAGGAGAGGAACATAGGATTATAGCTCTGGTGACATTTAGATGGTTGTTGTTAGTTAGAATAGTGAGTGAGTTGGTCAAAATAATTAGAAGAATGGCCTATAAGAAAGAAGAGAACTAGAAAGTTATGAATTGACTATGGAAATTGTAATCTGCAAAATAGGAAAAAAGTAAACTAGTTACTATATATACACGTAATTATTAGTTAAATATGTAATTTTGCAATTTTAAATAATTCTGCAATTATTAGTTATTTTAGCTAGGTAATTATGTTGTTTATATGATTTTAATTTAGCGCTTGTTGTTGATTTTGCATAAAGTGAAGAAAACAAAACAAAAAGGTGTTAAGAATGTGAGAAGAAGTGACATATTGAAGATTATTTTTAAAAGTGTCTACACTAGTCATAGAAGTAATTTGTGAATTTCATTACTAATAGATGATGATTATTGAGCAAGTCCATTAATAATTGGAGATATAGAAACTTCACAACTTATTTTGTATGATCCTAAATTGGAAGGTTGTATGAGACAATTAAGAAATTGAGATGAGATTTGTAAGAGGATGACTCAATCGGTTACCATTTTGGACAATTGTCTATTTTTGTGATAAGATGATTATAGGTGTCTTAATTAAGACAAAATACTTCTATTTATTTTTGTTTTGTATGGCGATGAAATCCTATTATTATGACTTAACATTTGTTTGAAATTTAAAATCTCAAATGTAAAAACCTAACTTAGTTGAGTCAACAATTGAATCATGACCCAAGCCCAACATAGAAACCCTAATTAAATTTCAGAAAATCTGAAACCCTAATTTTGTTGAGTATTCTGGTTCTTAATCTTGATCTCTCTTGTATTGATCTATAAAGGACAACCTGGATCAAGATAAACGATTCTCCACTGTTTAGCAGTTCCCTTCTCTTTTGAAAATGGATCAGATAAACGTTAACGATCTTTTTACTGAATTAGTAAAGGCGAGATTTATGGAGTATCCTTATGATGGCTACTCTTCTATTACAGATTGGCAAAGTGATAAACTTTGGCTCACACTCTTAGAGAGGTTATTTCCATCTGATACGGGTTCTTATCCACTTAACTGTGAGGAGTTGAAATCTTTTGTAAAGTTTTTTGAAGAGAAATACTATTCAGACAATGTATGATTCTAAATTATGTTTTTTAATAAATTTGTCCAATGAAAATAAATTCAACTATGATTTTGAATGTTTGTGTTTGTGCAGTCTTTGTCTACTGTTACGGATTTGAATTTGAAGAAGACGATGAAGAAGGTGTTTGGTCCCCTACATGATATTGGCCTCCTCCATATCAAAGGTGATATAGTTGCATCATCGGATGTTGTCCGCATTGGGTGCTGAGCTCGAAAAATTGGCAACAGATGAAGGGATTGATAAATTGAAGTTGGCAATGGTTGAGGAAAGATTGCATAGTATGAAGCAATCAGCTGTTCAACAATTTCTGCTCCTGAACCGGGATGGCCAGAAGAGATTTGTAGACCGACAAGCAATGTTATACATGCACAAAAGGATTGGATTTCAACGGTACTATAGTCCCTCTCACTTTTTATAGATATGCAGAAAAGGATTGTTTATGTATATCTTCTTTTTAGTAATTGATAATCACAAGTGAGACAAAGAATTTGCTTTGCATCTTATATAATATCTATTTCATGACAAATAGTATAAGAAGAGGAAAAATTCACTAATATTTATCTCACCCATTTCTTTTTTATTTTACAGATTCAGGTGAGAAGAAGAAAGATCGAAGGAATAGGCCTTTAGTTTTGTGTTAAGAACACCCTTAATACCCTAATGATAAAGACCATTTTACTGTTAATGGCTTTCTTTGGTTTGTATTTTTTTTCTTGTTTTTTTGTGGTTGCAGTAAACGACATTTTTCTATTTTGTTTTGCTTTTGTGGATGCAGACCAATTGGATTTCTTCTGTTTTTTATTCGTGTTTCAATCATTTGAGATTGTTTTGTTTTTGTGGATGCAGACCAATCGTATTTCTTCTGTTTTTTATTCGTGTTTCGTCATTTGAGATGTTTTGTGTATTTAAAAAATTAAGGTAATTTTTTTGGAACAAAAAATTATGGTATTTAGTATTACAGAATTTAAATAATTTATTTTAAGATGGGTGGTGTTTTTTCATTATGGATTTAAATAGGTTTTTTCATATAAAGTCTGTAGTTTGTTAGGGTCTTTTTTAAACATTTTGACAGGTCTAGTTTTGTTACTGTGAGTAGTCAATTTTCGAAAATTTGAACAATAGAACTTCAATTAACCAAGTGACCAATTGAGTTAACTACTTTTTTGCATACATTTTAGTAAATAATGATTTAGTTTAATGTGATAGAAATACTAAAATGATTTAGTTTAATGTGATAGAAAGACTAATATTAAAAACTTCATTAAAAAAAATATAAAGGTCTCTTTGAAATATTTTTATAAATTTAATTTAGAGAACTGTTTTAAAGAATAGAATTAGGAAAAAAATTTGCTTGAAAATAAATAAACTTACAAATTTTTTAGTTTTTAAATTTTAAAACAATAAAATAAAGTTTTTGAGATGTGAATAAATATCTTTTACTTTAAATTAAATATTCTTTTATATCACCCTGAGTTAAAAAAAAATTAGTCAAAAATAAGCAATCATTCAATATAAATCTTGAGTTTAATAAATTATATTAATAAAAAAACTATTAATACAGTTAACCATTAGGTGTTTTTTATAAGTAAAAATTGTTTAAAACGGAGTGAGTCAAAAAGTTTGAAACTTTATATAAAATCTGAATTAATATATATATGTGTGACACTCTTCGGTACTTTTAAGTGTTTGGGTTCAAGAAAGAGATAGAGAGTGAGAACTTTCTATTACTCTTGAACCACTATCCTCTTTTATTCCCTTCTTCTCTTCTCTCTTTAATGGGTATGTCCTTTTTTTGCTTTGAATTGTTGTTATTGATAAAGGGTTGTTCTTTTTTGGAAATTTTTAGGTTGTTGTTGTTGTTGTGTGATGATTTAATTAGAAGAAAACGTGTGTGATTTTCTATTTCCACGTTAGTGTCTTTTATTTGCCTCTCTGCATTAAAAATGCTTCCTCTTTTAGTTAAGAAAGAGAAAATGGAGGAAAATATTTTGAAAGATGGAGTTATTTTTATGTCATATAAGAATATTTGGGGTAACATGTTGTAATTTTTTTTTTCTTTCTGTTTAGTCAATTTTTATGGTATATAGTATGTCTGCAATTTTCAATTCATCAACACTAATCTTTTTTTTTTCAATTCTAAATATTTTTTATTTTATTTTTTATGTTAAATGCTTCCTCAATAATATTCACTAAGTTTATGTTAACAGTTTTTCACAGTGACAGAAATATAAGAACAATGGATATTCCAGACTACACAAGAATTGTTTTTGATAAAATTCTGAAATTTGAGCCTGAGAATGCTGCTAAGATAATTGGCTATATTCTTACGCAAGAACATGGTGACTAAGAACTGGCTAGATTAGCTTCTTGTCCTGACCATATCTTCAATGAAGTAGTATCTAAAGCCAAAACTAAGAGTCAGATGATGGCTGTTAAATCATCGATGACTCCAATTTTGCCCCCACCACCACCACCTAATGTTATTATCCCTCAACAACAAGGTTATAGCTATTTTTCACCGCCACTAGGCTTTCGTGTTCGAAATTCCATTTGGAATCGACAACCTGCTATCCATGCAGATCAAGAATATATCAAAACCATTTTGCTGTGATTTCATTTGCCACTGTTGAATTTCAACAAAAAAGATGACTGTTGGGGCAGGAATATCTGTTGCTGATGGTAACGTAACTTGATGGTGTTGGGGAAGAAGGTTCTGAGTCATGTTCATGACAATGTCCTTGTTACCTCTGCTTCTGGTGGTTCATTGCTCAATGGTGCATTTCTTGGTGTTTCATCTCATCTAAAGGGTAGTCGAAGAGTCTTTCCCATTGGCAAGCTTAAGTATGTTCATTTCTCTCTTTAAAAAGTTTCAGTTTTTTGCATTTCTTGTTTGTTTTTTAAATGCAAAATTGTTTTTAAAGGTACCCTTTGGTTTTTTTTTTTTTTTATGTTTATTATGCTTGCAAGTGTTAGTATTTAAGGTGAGTGATTCAAAGTTTTAATTTTTTAGCCTTTAACTTTTGTGCTTTTTGTAGGTGATTGCTATGTTTTTGTTTTAACTTGTCATAATGAAAATAAATGGATGTAGTTATTTGATTGTTTTGATGTTGTTGTGTTAACACTTGACATTGTGTAGTTTAAAGATTAAAGTGATCCTTTTTGGTTTTTGATGTTTATTATGATTGCAAGAGTTAGTATTTAAGGTGAGTTATTCAAAGTTTTGATTTTTATTGGTGTTTTTGTTTCAGGGGTTTAAGATTAATGAGCCTTTTTCGGTTCAAAATGTGGTGGATGACACAGAGAATGGGTACTTGTGGACAAGCAATTCCCATTGAGACACAGTTTTTGCTTATTGAAGCACACAAGGGTTGTGATGTTGATGGAGGGGTCAACAATGGAGAAGAAGATCAAGCTGGTTCTACCTACGCGATTATTTTAACTCTTTTGGAAGGTAATTTCGGAGCAGTTCGTCAAGGCAATGATCTAAATGAAATTGAGATATGTGTGGAAAGTGGTATATATATTCTTTAGAACAATTCCGTAACAAAATATCATAAAAAGATAAAAATAATGCAATCAAATTTAATATCTTTAACCCTCGTAGATGTGTTTGAGATATGTCCAAGGAGTGTCTCAGGTGTGTCAAAGCAAAGAAAAAAGCTTTTAATGGAACACTTGTCCAAGTTGCCGAACATGTGTTTAGTATGAGTGTTGTACAGACACAGAGACACGCCTAATCAAGAAATATCCGTCGTCAACTTATGTTTATGTATGCATGGTAATTTTTTGCTGTGGCTGACTGCAGGATGTCCTGATGTGGAGAATAGTGAGAGTTAGTTAGTTAGTTAAAATAGTGAGAGTTAGTTAGTTAGAATAGTGAGAGTTAGTTAGATAGAATAATTAGAAGAATGGCCTATAAGAGAGAAGAGAACCAGAAGGTTATGAATTGACTTTAGAAATTGTAATTTGTGAAATAGGAAAAAGGTAAGAAAGTCTCTCTCCAATAACCTCTCTCTCTCTCTATGATCATTTCTCTTTTGCCTATAATAAAACCATTCTTTTTTGTTTTCATTTCTCTTTTGCCTATAATAAAACCAGTCTTTTTTGTTTTCTTTGTATTTTTCAGCTCATAACGTTCTATGATATAACATATCTCTATTCAAGTCATTAATAATTTCTCTTATAGTACTATGCAGGGATTGTTGGAAGATATCCAAAGATATGTGGGGGCATGGCATCGAGCACAAGAAGAACAGAAAGTGAGGTTCATCCAACATGAATGGCACCTCAAAAGATTGGAGCAATCGGTGAAGAGACAACTAACCACGAGGAAGAGACGAGTAACTGTGATGGAGACGAAAAAGAATGAATCAGATAATAAATAGATGACAAGAGATGCAATTGCATTTTCCCATCTAAGTGGTATGTTTTAACATCACAAAAGTAAATCCAATATTTTTTTATTTTTTTTATAATAATGGTTAATTTTCTTTATGATGTGAATTTGCAGGAAAAGTTATTTACATCCCAAAGAATGTATCTTTTAAAGTGAACTTGAATTCCCTAGAATATGAAGTTTTTACATTAGTCCCTGTGAAGGAATTAAGAGATGGTGTGAAATTTGCTCCTATTGGTTTAATTAATTCAAGAGGGGTTGTGAATGTTACAGAATTGAATTGTTGTGGACATAATGCAAGTACAAATGTTACCATGAAAGTTTTTGGATGTGGCAAATATGTTGCATATTCATCAGTTAGGCCTAAGTTGATAACAATTGATTCACATGTGGTGGAATTTAGTTATGATCAAGCATCTGGATTGGTCACTATTGAATTGAAAGTACCAGAGGTAGTAGGATTGTGTCAATGGATTATTTCTTTTCATTTATGAAATATAAATGATCCAGATATTTTTCACTTTAGGTAGTGGAAATTTTATGACTCAAATACTTGGATTTATGTTTGTACTTGTAATGCCTAATAATTCTGATAATGAATCACTAGAAACATATGAATGAATATATTTTTTTTTTAATTTTATCAAACTTCTTGGAATATACATGTGCACTCATCTGGTTGGTGTATATGGACATTTTGTTTCTTTTTTATTTTAATTTTCAGCAGTGTACTATACTGGAAAAATACAATTGATTTTATACCAAGAGTATTGTATTTGTTTGTTATTAGTCCATTGATAAGAATTCTCTAAACAAACCGTATTATCCCTCAGCCCATCACCACTTTATGGTGAATCACAATTTTAAACAATAAGAATTGAATAATTTATTTACTATTCAAATTTATAAAAATAGCAATTTCATTTTTTAAACTAAAAAAATATGTTAATTCAAGTCTTTATCACAATAAGAATGGATGAATTTTTTCACATACCACTTTTATAGATAATCACAGTATATCAATGCGAAGAAAATTATCTGATTGATATTGATTTAATATAAAATATATTTTTTTTTATTTTTATTTACATCAAACTGATATTATTGTTATTCATATATTTTTGAGATTTTATTTTTTTCAAAAACAATTAATTTTATTAACATTAAATATCATAAGAGACTTATAGTGCAAAGACTAATTAGAAAATGTCATTTTAAACTTATTCTTGATGGAATAGTTTAAATGTAGAAATATTATATTGAAATTTGTGTTTTTTACTCATTGAAAGTTGAAACATTGATTTTTTCAATAATTTTTTTATAGGGGTATTTTTTCATTTAAATACTTTTCTTTAATTCTTAATCTATATAAAAATGTAAAATGAGTCATTCATGACGATAATAATAATATCAATAAATACTCGTTGAAAGAAAAACAACCATAAGTATAACACACCGCCTTTTAATTCTCTCTCGTTTTCTCTGAACTCTTTCTATCACACTGCCGCCTCATTCCCGCCGGCGATTTCCCTCTCCGGCGCAGAAATTCACCGACGAACATCTTCAACCAAAACCACAGGCTCGTTTCTCATTCTTTTAAATTTCTTCAATTGCTTCTTCTACTGTTGATTTCCATTTGCATTTTCTTTTCGAATCACTAAATCGTTTATCGTTTTCCATTTTATCTCAATTCATGCATCGGTGCTTCAAATTTCATATTATTTGCAATTATTAGCCAGAAGAGGCTTGGTTAAAGTTTGGTTAAACCTTCAAATTTTCAAAGAACACACAAAACCTTGGTTAAACCCTCAAATTTGCATTGCATTTTTGCAGTGTGGTGTAGAGATACGTACATACATAAAGACATGTTTGGGAGAGCAATTTTAAAGCGCAGCAAAGAAGCGCTTCTAATTCAGAAGCAGCTCAGAGGGAGCAGCAGAATCATCCCTTTCTCTCATCCTTCCACCCATCAATCATTCAAGTTTTTTACCCCTTCCATTTCCTCCCATTTCTTTCGTGCTTTCCGATCTCATCCTATTCCTAAGGTTCTCTTTCTTTTCCTTTTTTTCGTCTTCCAATTTCTCTTTATATGCTTTTATTTAATATTAAATGTTAAGTTTATGATATTTATTATTTATTTTTAGTTAAATTAAACACTCAGATGGTAAAGTTGTGAACTATGAAGTTGTTACATTGACACATATATGGACAAAAAACACAACACTAGCACATTGATAACAATTTGAAAAATTGAAAGTAGTTGAATACAACATGGGCCGGTGTCGCATTGGAGAACAAACACGCCTCAATTTAAAGTGTTGGTGCTGCATAGTTTGTGAATTTGATGACCAATCCAATTGCGATCATCCCTAGAAAAATATATTTTTTTTGTCATGTTTGCAAAAATATTTGTTCTTTTACAATTGTATGTTATCAAAATGGTGATCCAACATGAGACAAGTTGGTAAAAAAACTATAGTTATCTGACTAGTAATTACAATTGTGGAAGTTTTAAACAACAAAGTAGGTAAAAAACTATAAATTTATCTGACTAGTAATCACTTGTGTGAATGTTGTGTTCGTGTTGTTAGTTTTGGAGTTTTGAGAAAATAGTTGTGGCTCTCTTACGGTCATCATGTGCAGTTCCCGAGGAACTTCTCTAGTATGGTGTCTGCCGGGGCCGAACATAAGGAGGGGTTGAAGTTGCTTGTGAAAGGAGGTTCTCATGCACAAAAGGTAGTTGGAATTTGGCTCTTTGGATCAGCTGCATGGGTGTTTAGCATGGTGGTACTTGGGGGTTTAACCAGACTCACTAGATCCGGTCTTTCAATGACTGATTGGAAATTCACGGGTGAGTTCCCTCCTTTGTCAGATGAGGCGTGGTTTCAAGAGTTTGAGAAATATCAACAGTCACCTGAATACAAGCGGTAACGTGCAAACACTTGCTTGCTTCAGCTGAGCATCTACTTTAATAAACTTATTTTTTGTACACCTCTAATTTTTCATGAAGTCTCTTCTAAACATGATCGCTGTCAGGAAAATATTTACTAATTGTGTGTCTAATACTATATAGATGATAATTAGTAAGATAAAGTGGATAATGATTTACCAAATTCATTGACATTTTTGGAACTGGCTTTCTTGAATTGTGTAAATGAAAAAGCTTGTTTCTTATTACAGCAGAGTACTAGTTACAATTTTAGTATTGATTATGCATCTATTATTCTATTACAAAAATGAAATGATTGGAAATGAATTAACACATTCTGAATTTTAATAGAAGTTATAATAATACTTTGGTGCACACTTCTTGCAGTGTTAACAAAGGGATGAAGATTGAAGAATTCAAGTTCATATATTGGATGGAATATGGTCACCGTATGTGGGGGAGGGCACTGGGAATTATGTTTGCTTTACCATATTCATATTTTCTTCATAAGGGGTATATTACATTGAGATTAGGACTGAGAGTCTCTGCTTTGTTTACCCTTGGTGCTGGTCAGGGTCTCATTGGCTGGTGGATGGTTAAAAGTGGTTTAGAGGTTGGAACATAAAGAAAATTATCGCATCTGTTTGTTTCGATTTCAATTGACCAGAAGAGTCAGATTCTAATAGCATTTTCCTTCCTCAGGAACCCCCAACTGAATATTCTCAGCCAAGAGTAAGCCCTTACCGTCTTGCCGCTCACCTTACATCAGCATTTGCTATTTACTGCGGTCTGTTTTGGACTGCACTTAATGTTGTTATGCCTGAGCCTCCTGCCGAATCACTGACATGGGTCCGTGGGGCAGCTAAAGTGAGGAGACTTGCATTGCCAGTCAGCCTACTTGTTGGTCTTACTGCTGTCTCTGGTGCATTTGTTGCAGGAAATGATGCTGTATGTTAGCTTGTTCAACAATTTTGATGCCTATTTTATTTTTACTTGAAATGATAGTTGAATCTTTAATGAGGATAATAGATGATCATTTTGTTTACATGTTGATTGCCAGGGGCATGCATTTAATACTTTTCCGAAGATGGGTGATACATGGATCCCTGAAGACATTCTCGAAATGAAGCCTCTGATTCGAAATTTCTTTGAGAATACAGCGACTGTACAGGTATTATTATTATCTATGCTAATTTATTGATGAAAAGTTAAAACTTGTAAGCTTTGTTTGTTGACTTGTTTTTCTATTGCCTTTTTATTTGATCTTCAAAATGTCAGCAATCTTTCCTTTATTTCTTCAAATATTTAAAAAGTTGTAATTATAGATGCATTAAGCATTGAGCTTTTATCTTGTTAGACACTTAAAAACTGGACTGCCATTCTGCCAATGCATGGATATTCAAGAACATAAATTTTTTATACATGTTTTGTTATAACAGCTCAATCACCGGATCCTTGCAACTGCAACTCTAATTTCTGTGAGTGCCTTATGGTTGTCAACAAGAAAACTGGACATACATCCTGCAGTACGATCTGTGATCGGAAGCGTCTTTGGCATGGCATCTCTTCAGGTTGTTATTTCAAACTTCAGTTTTAAATGTTCTGTAACATTTTTTGTTAAATATTGTTGGGATCCTTCTTTGCTATTTTCACTGGCCAATCCATCTATCTACCTTTTGATAAATTGCCTTTTTTGTTGGAACTGAATACTCGAATGTCAAACATGTTGCTCCGTCAAGTTTCCTAGTGTTTGTTTTATCAGAAAAAATCTATCATGGTTTCACGGTGGCTTTTATAATTTCATTATTTAATTGGTTTGTATGGCTACAGGTCACCTTGGGAGTTTCGACGCTTCTTTCATATGTACCTGTTTCATTGGGTACTGCACATCAGGCTGGAGCCTTAACACTTCTGACGTTTATGTTACTGCTTAATCATACGGTTCGAAGGCCGTCCTTAGCCCTTCTCAAATCTCTGCCTCAGGTTGTCAAGGCAAACTAATTTACAGGAGTTGAAACTATTATTATTATTATTATTATTATTATTATTCTACTATTATTATTCTCAGGTTAAGCCTGGCATTGAGCTCCTTGTCCAATTGGCGATTTTCGGAATCTTCTCTATTTACTTTGTACATTTGAAGCCTGAAAATTTATGACGATACTTAATAATTAATCTGTGAATACTCACTAATATCATCTGTTATTTATGTAATTGATGCTAAAAATTTGTGCAACAAATTATAATTTTAAGTTATACATTTCCAAGGCACAAAAGTCTAGAATGGCTCTGGTATAGGTCTGTTGTTCAAGGCACGTGAAATTTTCCAAGTTTAATATCATTGATGATGGTTAACGTGATGATAGTATTTGTGTAAGAAATAAGAAAAATTCTGCTTTGCAATTGACTTTTTAGTAATGTTTGAAAATTAGAATCTCAAAGTTGAAAAACAATCAATTATTATGTGATTACTTGTGGTTGTGAAACGTACTATTAAAAAAATGTTAAAAATTGGAATCTAAACTGAAAAATAAGTGACCACTAACTTTGGTGTTTAGTTAACGCGTTCTTTTATTTATAGCCCATTTTTGGTACATGGCGTAGAAATGTTGTTTTCGCTCTCCACGTTCCATTAATAATAACATATATCACTCTCTAATTAAATTATATATCATTACATGTTATCATAATAATATATTTTGATGCAGAAGAGTTATATGAGAACAATTGGTTAGGTGTCTAGTCACGAATTTGGATCTTTAACACAGACGTAATCGAAACGGATGATGTAATATATTTTTTGTAAGTATATACCATTCAACACCTTACTTTCAACAAGATTTTAAGCGAAAGTCTTACATACCCTGTAGCTACATATACATATATATTCTGCTTGATATATGTATGTCTAAAAACACATATTAATCCACCATTGAAGGAAGGAAGAATCTTAGAAATTAATTAATGGGTGAGGAGGAAGCAATTAGAGAGAACGCTCCATTGATTGATCTCTACTTTTCTTCCGGTGATGTGTCAGTTAAAGAGCCTTTAAGGAAAACAGGTAATTGACTCTTGCTTAATACTTTGTACTTCCTCCCCCAAAAGTGCTTTCGTATATGTAGAAGAGTACTATGATTAATTTTCTTCATAATTCCTCCTAAAAGTTTCTAAATATCTTCTCAAATTTCCTGCACAGGCTCTGCAACCAGATATTGATTAGCTAATAGTCTCATGTAGATTTTTTTTGATGATGAAAAAAGTATCTTTTTTTATTTATTTATTTAGTTATTGGACTGGTTGGTGTAGTACATACATATATAACTTTTTTTTAATTGTATGGTAAAGAAACTAGTACTATAAGATTTCAAATCCGAACTGATATTTTGAAATGCTCCAAATTAATTTATTTGCAAAAAGAAATTCAAATCAATTTCTATGTAAAACAAAAAGAATGTTTTAAAACAAACTCTTCTAACCTTAAGCGTATAATATCATGATAGTGATACTTACGTACCATTCAAAAGATATATAGTTTTTTTTTACTCAATTAATGGATCCATAGCTAACTTTATTAATTAATTTTAATTGCTCACTATATATTAATTCATCCATTCCATTTATCTAACAATTTCATATAAATTAAAAAATTACTATATTACACTAGTCAAATATTAATGTATTTACTATTATTGTAAATACAAAATAAAAAAAATGAGATTGAATATTAGTTAAAGAGTATAATTAAAAACATACATTAACATTACCTTAAACGATTGAGATTTATAAATAAATCACTTATTATAGAACGAAGAGTATAATTTATGTTTCTGTGATTTGATCAGGTAATATATGGAGTGCAGTGGCACATATAGTAACAGGGGTGATAGGAGCAGGTGTATTGTCACTAGCATGGTCTTTGGCACAATTAGGTTGGATTGCAGGTCCTGTCTGTATTATACTCTTTGCAGTCACTACCTTTATTTCAGCCAACCTTCTTTCTGATTGCTATAGATTCCCTCATCCTCAACATGGCACCATTACAAGCTCCTCATACATGGATGCTGTTCACTTGTACTTAGGTTGGTAAAACATTTTCATTGTGCTGATGGCTAATATGTTTCACTAAATATTTAAATTAATGTATTATCAATATTCTAAAATAATTTTTGAAATTGTAAAAATGTGAAGCAAGTTCACATGCCTCTTTTTGCATAACTTATTAAATGTATATGTGATACTAGTGTTAACTTACTATTAACTTAGTTTTAAATGTGTATTTCGCATTACCAGTTTAATATGTCTTTGCAGATATCAAAAGCATATAATTTTGGTTAATATTTTATAATTTCAATTATTATTTTAGAATATTGATAATGAGAACACTAAATTGTTACAATTGTGCAACTTTAGAAACCAAATTAGATATTTGCTAGTTTATATTTTGACTTCATATGTGTTTTAATTATTTATATCATAAAATATACATTTTTTTAGTTTATTTTTTAATTTCACAATTTTGATTTTTGTTGATTTATAATTTTTACAAAATTTTAAAAATAAGGTAGTATTTTTACTATTTTATAATTATCGATCAATATAACCATAATAAATGGAGAAAACACTTTATCACTCTATTTATGTATATACTTACTATGAAAATAATTAGGATCGATGTGGGGAAAGGTGTGTGGAGTGTTGGTACATGTGAGCTTATATGGGACTACATGTGCCTATGTCATTACATCTGCTACCAGCATCAGGTAAACTTTTTTATTTAATTTTATGGGCTTACAAATAATATAAAAAACCATAAATTAAACATATTTTAATTACTCTATTTAATAATTTAATATAAACAAAAACATTCACTAATTCATCGGTTAGATTATTGACATAATATATAAATGATTAAACACACAAAGTTTATTTAAATTTGAAATTTATAGCAATATAATTTAGTTATTTTTTTCAAAATTTATTACACGTTCATTTGAAATTATTTATTGAAGTTTCAAATAATTTTATAATTTTATAAAAATTTATGGAGTTGATCTACTCAATAAAATTTTTTAATGTAATTGTTTGATTAATCAAATTCATCGTTTATATTAAATTATAAGTGATAAGTACTCCTAAAATTAAAAAATTTCCACCTGATTAGAATTATTACATTCAACATACAAGAGTTTTTTTTTTTTTTCACAACCATATTATTGGTTTGAAGTACACACCAACTTTACCAATTGATGACTATAATTTTCGATGAGAAATTTAAATGACCACATTTAGTAGGTCTTGTATTCCAACCACGTTTTCACCATATAGATATTCCTTAGTGATATTCCATTAGACAACCATCATAATTATTCAATTTAATGTCATACTAATATTATTATTCATGTTGTAATGGCACATTGATTGTTGTTTCTACAACACAAAGAGCAATTTTGAAATCAAACTGTTATCACAAGGAAGGGCATGAAGCACCATGTAAATATGGGGATTCCATGTATATGTTGATGTTTGGACTTGTTCAGATCATAATGTCATTCATACCAGATCTCCACAACATGGTATTGCTTTCAATTGTTGCAGCTATTATGTCCTTTACATATTCATCTATTGGACTAGGACTTGGCATCACAAAAGTTATAGGTAATGATCATTTTGTTTACTTGTCAATTCAACCTTTCTAATCATTAAAGCAATTGAATGAAGAAAAAGTTTATTTATTTGAACTTATATATAAACAAAAGAAATACTGATAATGAATTTGTATTGGAAGTGTTTAATTAAGTTACACTTCTTATATTAAAATATTTTTTATTGGTTTATTTAAGTTTATTTATTTATCTAAATACTTTTAAAATTATCTCGGAGATTTATTAAATCAACTTATAACATGTCTACAATTTTTTTTTAACTTACTTCTATAAGTTCACGATAATTTTTGAAAACAACTTATTACTTATATCAAAATAATTTAATTTAATTTTATATTTTGTTATATAAATAAACTTCTATGATATATTATTTTATGTATGTAGATAGCAAAATATAATATGATATTTTATAAGAATTAGAGAGCTAAAAGAAATCAATGTATGATAAGACTAATGGATGTACTTGTAGAAAATGGAAGAATTATGGGGAGTGTAGGTGGAGTACCAGCTTCAAATTTGCCACACAAGTTATGGTTAATCTTCCAATCACTTGGTGATATTGCTTTTGCTTATCCATACACTGTCATCCTCCTTGAGATACAGGTATATTTTATGTAGCATTGATACTTGAGATCAAAAACGTTTTCAGTGTCTAACATATGTTAATATTAGTCCCGACACGACTATGATGCATGTGGTTACATTCAATTGTTTATATTTTTTCAAATCATTATTAGTGTTGACATGCAATGTTAGAATAATTTATGTGTCAGTATTAGAATTGTTTATGTGTCACTATTTCACACCATAGAACACATAATTTAAGGCTGAATCAAAGCATTTAATAATTGATTGATTTATTTTTATTGAACAAAGGACACTTTAGAGTCTCCTCCACCAGAAAACAAGACAATGAAAAAGGCCTCAATGATTGCTATCTTGATTACAACATTCTTCTACCTGTGTTGTGCATCCTTTGGATATGCAGCTTTTGGAAATCAAACACCAGGAAACCTCTTGACAGGTTTTGGATTTTATGAGCCTTACTGGCTTATTGACTTTGCTAATGCTTGCATTGTTCTTCATTTGATAGGAGGATATCAGGTAATATATAATGCTACCAATCAAATTTGACACCTTGTTATGCATATTAGTGTCTGACTCTAACATATGTTATTATATTCAATTTATATTTCTTCAAGTTTTAAAAGTATGTATTGTTGTTAACGTGCCTATGTCGTATCTGGTGTTTGTTGATCGCACTCTTTCACAGTCTATTTATGTTATCTAAACTAAAATCATTGTTATGATCCTTCTATATGAATTTTTTGTTTCAATTCAGATTTATAGCCAACCAATATATAGCGCTGCTGATAGATGGTGTTCAAGAAAATACCCCAACAGTGGTTTTGTGAATAATTTCTACCAAATGAAACTGCCTCTATTGCCAGCTTTTCATTTGAACGTGTTAAGGATATGTTTTAGAACAACTTATGTAATTTCCACAACTGGAATTGCAATCATGTTTCCTTACTTCAATCAAGTTCTAGGAGTGCTAGGAGCTTTTGGATTTTGGCCATTGACTATATATTTTCCAGTAGAGATGTACTTTGTACAAAATAAAATTGAAGCTTGGTCTACAAAATGGATTTTTCTTAGGACTTTTAGCCTTGTTTGTTTTTTGGTGACAGTAATGAGTCTTGTTGGATCACTTGAAGGAATCATAAGTGAGAAACTAAGCTAAAGGTTTATGCCAATACCTTCAAAGGTGTTTAATCTGTCCTAGTTTTATTTTCTTTTTGGGCTTATCTTTCATGTAATTAATGCTACATAAACAACTCTATACACATGTAAAAGCATGTATTAATATTAAATTATTAGAATTTAGCTCAAAATTTGTGTTGGTTACATCAAAGTTTTATTGTTTAAAAAAAAAAGTATTTTGACGAAACATTAATCTTTTGAGATAACTGATATTTATTTAAAAAATTGATATATTTTTAATATATATTTTACTATATCCATTCATTAAAAATCGATTAAATAATTAATTAAGAAACTCAAACATTTATCGGTTATATCATATCATAATAATACTTTGTTTATTAAATTGCCATAATATAAAATAACATCACAATATTTGTCATGTATACATACTTCCAAGAGTTAGCATATAGTTTTCTTTTTCAAAAGGACTACATTTGGCACCTATACGAAGACTCTCATTCTCTATATTTTCATTTATTTAATTTCAATTGTTAAATCTCATTTTTTTTAATTTTATTTCTTTTTTCAAAACAAAATGCATAAAACTAATAGAACAAAAACTATACTCTCTTTAAAAAACCAACATTAATTACAATTTTACCCTCGTCATAATTCTGAAACTTCAATTTTGTCTTGAGCCCTAATTATCACCGTTGCTTCGAGCAGACACTCTCGCGACCGTGTCTCTCTCTCCGCCACCGTCTCTCTCGCGGCCGTCATTCTCCCCCGCCACCATCTCTCCCGCCACCGTCTCTCTCGTTCACTATACTGGTTCGCGATTTTTACTTGTTCTATTTTTGCATTTGATTTTTAAGAAGTAATAGTTTCAATTTATGATGTTGAAAAGTGCTAATGTTTGATCCTCATAACACACTCAAACCTCCACGGAATCACAGTTTCACATTACTTTAATTTTCTTTTCGTATAGAAGAATTTGAGAAATGGCCTCTGTCATTAGGGTTTTCATTTCTAGAGTTTCACTGTTTTTTCTTTTCAATTCTTACCTTTAAAATGATGCAATTTTTGAATTGTTACTCTATGATATTCAACAATACATCACTAACAAAAACAACACTGATGCATTTAAATATTTTATTTTATTTGAATAACATTGGTTGCATTGTCTTCAGTATTGTCAATTGCGAAAAATAGTATTTTGTTTGAATTCTGCTATGCTATAGGGCCGCTATAGCTGCTATTAAATAACACTTTGTACTAAATAATAAGGTATTGCGGAACAATAACAGTTTGTTTAAATTCTGCTATACTATCATGCTAAAATACCGCTATTTGACAACACTATTGTCATTCACTTAGTTTTTGGTTTCTTCTTACACTGTATATAATCAAATTGATTTGCATAGCAGCCATGTTTTTGGCAAAAGCATTCGGGCGAAGATTCTTTGCTGCAGCTGCTGCAAGATCAAAACAATATTCTACTACAACTACTGCTGCTGCTGGCAGCCAAGGGCATAACCCTCTTCAAGAGTTCTTTGAGGTAGACAGGACCCCTGATGATGAAAAACCAGTTGTCTATGGTATGAAATGATTATGCATCTCTTATTTTCATTCTGAATATGAATACAAAATTTAACTGGTTTGCATTATAACCACACCTTAAAAAAATGTTTGCTTTTCTGTGTTGAGCTTTGTAATTTTTGTACTTGTGCCATTTCTAGTAATGGCTTTGTGTTATTGTTTTACCATTGTGGTTAGGTCGGAGTTGGAAGGCTTCTGAATTGCGTTTGAAATCATGGGATGACCTTCAGAAGTTGTGGTATGTGTTGTTAAAGGAAAAGAACATGTTGATGACTCAACGTCAAATGCTTCATGCACAGAACTTGCGTTTCCCTCACCCTGAGCGCTTACCTAAGGTATTTATTCACTATATTGTTGCAACTGGTCTACTTTACATTTGTTGTTTATGTTACCCTTTGTTATATGGACATTTGTATAGAAAATTGCGGTGGTGGTGTTTTATCATCTTTTGATGAAAAATGTTTGGTATAAACCATGTGAGAGAAATTGAATCTTGAATGTTAAGCTTTTGTATTGGTAGGGGGAAATTTGTGCATAGTTATCCCCTAACGATGATTCATGTCTATTTAATTTATGTGAAATTAGGTGAGAAAGTCAATGTGCCGCATCAAGCACGTGCTTACTGAGAGAGCAATTGAAGAACCAGATGCAAGGAGGTCTGCTGAAATGAAGAGAATGATAAATGCTCTTTAAAAGGATATTTTCCCGATGCGATGTTGGGTATCCTGTAAGAATAGGGCATCTACTTTCATGGATGTTAGAAGATTGCTGACTGTATCCTGTAAGAATAGGGCATCTACTTTCATGGATGTTAGAAGATTGCTGACTGAGGCAGAGGGTTCAACTACATGATTTATTCAAAGTTTTTCCTTTTGTTGGATTCTAGCTTGGTTTTGTTTCTCTTTAGAGTCAATCTCAGCTGAAATTTATTCAAACATTTATTGTTCCCTGCAGCCAACAATTATGGCTTTACTACTAACATTGCCATTGTGATAAAATGAACACCATCTGCTGAATGTTCATAACATTACCTTTGTGAGACTGTTGAAGAAATAGATAAGGCATGGTTATTATCGACAATAAGCTCACTCATCATTAAGAGCTTAGATGGGTGAGCACCAATATGATAATAGTGGAATTTTACTGTACTGTTATTTAATCATCTTTCTTATGAAGACTTTCTCATTCTCATACCAAGAATAGACGATATTGCAGCTCAACTTTATTAGAACGATCAACAATATAATTGTTGGAAGAGAAAATCATGTATAAAAGAAAATTAGAGAATGAAGTGAAATAAATTAGACCATTGGAGATCCTTAGTGCTTGGTTTTTTTGTTGTTATCAATAGTCTATTAGTTCAACCAAATGATGTGAACAACATTTTAAAATATTCAAGTTACCATACAAAATTACAATAAAGGTTTAAAAATTCATAAATTATATTCGCTTAAACCAATAAACTAACTCAAATAATAATATTTTAAAATCTAAGAAACTGATCAATTTCATTTGCAATAAAATAATTAGAAAAAATAAAGTACCAACGAATGTTGTATTAAGTTTCCATATATGTACTTCACCATTTTAAAAGTACTCATAATTTATAGATTAAAATTTTATTCACATTCTGATAATCTATTCAAAAGTTAATAAATTAAGTTAACTAAATCATTTAAAACATTCTTTTCCTAGATTTTGTTGGAAAATAAACACTTTTTTACTTAAAATTTTCTAAAAATATGGAATTCAAACATGAAATAAAAAATCCAAAATTTTCTTCTAATTCAGAGCTAATTTTTATATTATGTAAGAAATAAGATTGGAAAGAAATAATGTAAAAGAAGATTATCAATAAAATTTAATTTGCTTAATTTAAAAAAAAATAAAAATTGCTCATTCGAACATTTCACAAAGTGTATAAATTGAATTGATTTAATAACAATTTTAATATATTTTAAATGATATAATATATAATTTTATAAAAATAAATTATTTTGAAGATAAAATTAATTTTTTTTTATAATTTTGTGAGAATTAGTAATACAATATCATTATATCATATATTTAATGGTTGGTTTAAAATATCTCAAAATATTATTTTTTAAAAAGAAAATTGAGATTTTTTAAATAAAAATAGAGGCCGTTAAGTGAACCCTATTGCCAAACCATGCGCCACGAGTTCGGCTGACTTTCCCGATTCATTGATTCATGAAAGAAATGAGAAATGATTAGAGTGAGACTCAATTCACAATTAAAGTTATTATTCTAATCTTCTTCGTTATCTCAAACACAATAATACTACAAATCGTTATAACTGTGAATTTCATCCAACTCAAATTCAGAGCTTCTTAAATCTCTTTAGTTCTGTTTTCGAACTAAACAAACATAACATAGATAGATTGATTAAGGTGCACTCACTTTATCACTTACACACTCAGATTTTTTTTTTCTTCTGTATTTCTATTTGATTTTATTTAGATGCCACGTGGCAGACCGTTACTACTTAACGAAACCCTTTTTTTTTTTCAATTGCAGTTCTCTGTCCCAGGAAATTTTTTTGCTATCTTCTTCTTCTGTCTGAAAATGGGAACAGCATCTTCTGATTCAAGTGACAGCAACATCCCTTTGTTACTCACTCAATCGAATCCTATCAAAAGAACAGGTTTGTGTTCATAGTTTATATGCTTAGCAGAATTTGAACAAACCACTATTTTTTGGGATCCACTGTTTGTGTTGTAATCTCATTGATCTTAATTTTTTTCATTTACTTTACTATGTTATTGATTAGTGTTGTTTTCAATGTTTGGAATTGAAACTATAATAATAATAGAGTATGCAAAATATTGATATTAAACATGGAAGAGAGGAAAGTAGAAATAAAATTGTACAGATAGAATGAAGAAAATTGTTAATTACAATTGGTGTGAGATGTTATTTATATGTAGGTGCAACTAACATAAACTAACTCTAACAAATAATATTGTGATATTAATAATGAAATTGATATATGTATAAATAATGATGTATGTTGTGTTATGATTAGGGACTGTATGGACAGCAGTTGCACACATAGTGACAGGGGTGATAGGATCAGGAGTGTTATCTCTTCCATGGAGCATTGCACAACTTGGTTGGCTTGTGGGACCATTATCAATACTCATTATTGCTTCTTCAACTCTCTTCTCTGCTTTTCTTCTATGCAATACGTATCGGTCACCCAACCCCGAATATGGTCCTCACAGGAGTACCTCTTATCTTGATGTTGTCAATTTTAATTTAGGTAACTTCATTTACTCCTCCTAATTAATTGATTATATGATTATATTAAAAAAAAAGTATTTTAATAATAATATAACTTAATAAAATGGATGTGTAACAAAAATTAGAAGGTTAGGGTATGAAATGAGGAATCAAGAAGGAACAAAATAATGGACTGTTTTGATAAGCAGTTGAAGGAAAGAGTCTGCTATTTAGTTAGGGAAATGTTATCATTTTGGCTTCCTTTCATTGTATTAAGCATAACAAAGTGTAAATGTGTGTTTATAATTTGGTAATATTTCGTCTAGTGATTTCTTTTTGCATATGATTTAGGCAAATATATATGGTATTACATTTTCTATAGGCAAGACTTTTATTCTGATAAATGTTAACAATACATTGTCACATTGTTTTCAATACATTAACATTCTTAGGTCAAATTTATATACATCTTATTAAAAGGAGAGCTAGTCTCAAACTCTCATAGAAAAGAGGGTGAATCTCGCATGATTTAGCGGTTCCCATCTAAATTTCGCATGTGTTTAGATATTGTCTCCTTTCTGAGATGTTGATTTGGTGGTTACAGGAACAGGGAACGGAAGACTTTGTGGCCTGCTTGTGAATATATGTTTATATGGTTTTGGAATTGCCTTTGTCATTACAACATCTATCAGCTTAAGGTGTGTCAATGACTTATATGATGTAATTTCCTTTTCTTTGATCTTCTACTCCAATTAGGAACATGAGTCTGTCTTTGTCCTAAGAATCTCACTATACCTATATTGCTAGTATTGAATTTTTAGAGCTATTTGTATTTGTGGATGCAGATCAATCCAAGACTCAATTTCTAACCACAACAAAGGGAGTGAAACAACAAGTGAACTTGCAGATGCATATTATATGCTGCTTTTTGGGATTGTCCAAATTTTTCTATCACAGATACCAAACTTACATAACATCAATTGGCTCTCAGTTTTCGCTGCGATTACGTCATTTGCTTATTGTTTCATAGGAATGGGGCTTTCCATCATGCAAATCATAGGTATGCATCACCATCTGAGTAATCTGATTACCCTGAGTCTTTCGTTAGGCTTAGCACGACTGGCTTGTGCATGGACACTTGCTTGAAAATATATATCGGACAGATTATTAGTTTCGACGCCAGTACATGGACATAATTTTCCAATAATCATTTTCCCAGAAAATGGATATGCTAAGGGTAGTATTGAAGGAGTCAGTACTTCTAGTGGAACTCAGAAGTTGTGGTTAGTTTCCCAGGCACTTGGGGACGTGTCATTCTCCTATCCTTTCTCGACAATTATTATGGAAATACAGGTATCTACTTCTTGATTCTCAGATAACGAGGTCACGCCTAAGGAAAATTATGAACTTGTTTGGTTTAAGAAAATGTATTATGTTTTTATTGTCACTTTCAATTGCAAACATATCACCTTATTTTTACTTGGCGTTCTTTTATTCAAGATTAGCACAAAAAATAAAGAAACAACTTTTTCATTGCTTTCATTAATCCCTTTAAAAATTTGAAAATGGGAAATAAAATAATTTTTTAAGGCAAAATTGCTCCAGTTGTCCTTTAACTTATAATTTTTTGTAACGAATTAGTCTTTTATGTTTTTTTTTCTCCATTTTGATCCTTTATCTGTTAAAACGCTTTACAATGCTTTCCTTTTTTCCACTTTCCGTTTAAAAACACTGACATGTTTGATATAACTTGCCGGAATTGTCGAAGGATACTTTGAAGTCACCTCCACCAGAAAACCAAACCATGAAAAAGGCCTCAGTAATATCAGTAGCTGTCACAACATTTTTTTACCTCTGCTGTGGAAGTGCTGGTTATGCTGCATTTGGCAATGATACACCAGGAAACCTTTTAACAGGATTCGGATCCTCCAAGTTGTATTGGCTTTTGGACTTTGCTAATGTTTGTATAGTGGTTCACCTAGTTGGTTCATATCAGGTACATATAATAAATTTACAATCGTCAAATTTTAAAATGGTGCTCCCATATTATATGTCTCTTTGATTCCTATATTGTCTTAGAGTAGCATGTTATTCTATGAAGCAATGACGCAATCACAATCACAAGACACGACACTGACACTGACACTACGATGTTGACATCGATAATAATTTATAAAAATGGAAGCAATTGAATATAATTGCATGTATCAGTATCGTGTCAGTGTTTGATACTGACACGTGTCAGACACAGTTTTAATTTGAAGTGTCAGAGCTACATAGATGTTAAGAAATCATCTTAGCCTAGACATTTTGTTTTTTCTGCCACAATGGCAATATTATGGAATGTGTGTTCGTTTAACTCTGTCATGTACCTTGTTTCAATGCAGGTATACAGCCAGCCACTTTTTGCCAATGCCGAGAATTGGTTCCGTTTTAAATTCCCTGACAGCGAATTTGTGAATAACACATATACCTTGAAACTTCCTTTTCTGCCGGCTTTTGACTTAAGTTTTCTCAGCCTGTCATTCCGAACTGCTTATGTTGCATCAACTACTGTGATTGCGATGATCTTTCCCTACTTCAACCAGATTTTAGGAGTTTTGGGTAGCATAAGCTTTTGGCCATTAACCATATATTTTCCAGTGGAAATATACTTGAGTCGGTCCGAAACTGATGCATGGACGGCTAAGTGGGTTATGCTTCAAACTTTCAACATTTTTGGCTTTGTTTTTGGATTATTCACTCTCGTTGGATGCATTAGAGGAATAGTAACTGAAAAATTAGGTTAACAAACTTTAAGATCTCTCCATGACTCTTGAGTATTTACCTTTGGGAACCGGCTTTAAATAAAAACTCAGATTCACATTGAGGAATGTGAGCCCTATTCTATGATTGCATTGCAGAAGATTAAAATCATATATCGGCGCAGTCTTTAGAGAAACTAATGAGTTTCCTATACAATACTAATAGGCAACTTAAGTTGCAAGTTGTTCCCATGGAATTTCAGTGTTATGCAGGTCAGGTTTTTGAATTTGGAACCACACCCTCACTTACAATTTTGACAGAACTCACTTTTGGCTCCTGTTGAAAGTATCCACCACTGGAAAATAAATGAAATCGTCACTTTTTTGGAAAAATCTCAGCTGTTCGATTTTTGTTTAAAGTCCTACAATTCTAGCCTATGCTAAATAACATTAATGAGATTAATTCTGAAACGAAACTATATTTGGCAAAGCTCATTAACCAGTGGCAGATGCTCTCCTCCCAACCTTAACAAGATTAAAAGGAAAAGTGAAATTGACATTGACATAGGCATTGTCATAGGTCAGCAATACATAGTCATTAGTGGGACTTGAGTATATAATTAATTTAAAATATTAATTATTTCTAAACTTGGTCCAATTATATGTTATGGAAAATAATTGAGGGAAAGATTGTCACCGCTAACTAAACAAATTAAGCTTTTGTCGCATTAGTGTTAAGTAACAAAAGTTGGAAATCATTTCACATGTAATCAAATGCTAATAGAAATTCCACATAGGATTCCCCTTAGATTCCGTTGTCTATGCCTTTAACGGCTTTATTTTCTCGACACAATTCTTTTTTCTATTCCCTTATTTTAAGACTTGAAAAAAAAAAAAAGTAGTGTAAGAAAAACTAACAAACAAACAAAATTTGTAAAAAAACGAAAACAAAAAACTTACAACATTTGGAGAAATTTACGCTTGTACATGCTATCAGATACTTTTCTCTTAATTTCTTGCTAAACTTCTATCATAATTCCTATGGTAATATGTTTATTGAAAATAATATTCACATCTATAATGTATAGATATGGGTACTAGTATATGGTATTAGTACGTTTATGAAATACGATATTTTATAAAAAATAAAATGTATATATGTCAATAAAAAAACATGAATTTTTATATATATAATTTAATCTCTAATATAAAATCACAATAAATATTATAAATTATATTTTTATATGAAAAAATCATCAATTTCATTCGTAATAAAATAATATAAAAAATAAAATACCTACAAATACAGTATAAATACTACTGAGTAAATAACCGTACTTCACTATTTTAAAGTTAACTATCGCTGGTAGGTTTGCACCTTTTCATATATTTATAAAGAAATAGAACACTTGCTTATGGATTGATGAATTTGTTTGATCAATGGCAGTGATGCATATGTTTCTTTATCAGTTTTAATTAAATTTATGACAACTTTTTTAGGATCCGAGGTTGCCCATGTTGTTCTTTCACAAATCAAATGACAAGTATTTTATATCGATTGACTTAAGAGCATTATTTTAAAAAAATAATTAATAAAGTAATTATTCATTGAGGAAAGTTAAATATATGTTTTTTGATTCATTCAATACACTCATAAATACTTAATTTTTTTTTAACTTTTTAAATAATACTTTTAGAACATTGTTAGCAATAGCATAATAATTTATCGTATCTTATACTTAATATATTTGAAAGTTGGAAAAGTCAAGAAAGGGAGAAATTTAAATAAAAGAATATAAAACTAAAAGAAAATGAATAGAAAATAGATAAAAATATATTTATTGCATTATTTATATGAATGAAAAAAGAAAAAGGAAAAACAAATTGTGCATAAACACATACACTCCCATATATAGATAGCAATAGTGTTACTCTATTTTTTAAGTATTTGTCTCTTTTTTATGTAAATCTTTAGTTAGAATTAGGATTGGTAGTAAAAAATAAAATACAAAAGTCTCTAAAGGAGTTATAATTAAAAATGCATCTAAAGTACATAGATTTCTTGAGATTATAATTCTCTAATGTTGAAATTATTATGACAAACCCGCACGAGTTTTCCTTCATTGGATTCTCAAATATCCAAAGACACGTGCATGCATACACCACACACCTCATCTGACACAATGATTTCATTTTCTTAATTATACTTTTGCTTTGCACTAAGAAACAAAATTTGTGTGGACATAAATTAAAATTAAAAAGGTTATATAACTAATTAACTGACTTAACGGCAGCTACATGTTTGCTGAAATAAGTCTCCACTCTCGAGGTTAATTTGATTCCAAAAAACATCAATTAAAAGATGAAATAATACTACTAAGCTAGAAGTAGCATTAAGATCTTATGTCAAACCTGCTTTTTATTTTTCCTTCTTTTATTAGGGTATTTGTTAAATAGTTTAATATCAGTGACACCAGATTTGTTTATCTTTTTTATTTTTTTTTTATTTTTCACAACTTACACATTTCAAAAAATACATACTAAAGTTAGATGATGCCTTATTTGAATTTGAAATTTTGATGTAATAGAATCAATTCTCTTCATAAATTATGTTATATGAATATCATATTTAATTTGAAATATTTTACGTATCAACATTGACAAAACATTTATTTATATATGTTTTAAATCATGTAAAAATAAATTTTTTAAATATAAATTTTTTGTTTGATTAAATTGATGTTTTTCGAAAAAATTTATCCTAAATACATATTAATAATTATTGAAAATGATTTCAATGATAAAAGGTAAAAGCAAAATAAAAAATAAATGACTGACATGAATATTAAATAAAAGATAAATAATTAAAATTATATTTAAGTCTTTCATTTTAAATTAAATGCACCTTAAGTGATTCAAAAATTTACGGTGGACTGTTTAATTTTTTGTAAAAACTAAAATCACCACAAAACTAAAATGCATTGGATTATACTGATTGTGAAAATGGAAAAGTTCAATCATGAATAACAAAGTTAGTGGAGTCACAATCATATGTGACACTACAAAAACAGAAACACTATATTAAATGTATCATTTTGATCTTCAAACATCATTTTCCATAAGGAATAGAGATCTATATTGGGTAAAAATACCACTTAGTAATTGATAAGTTATGTTGATTCACATTTTAAAGATTATCTAGTATAGGCTAGAAGAGAATTAGAACAGAAACAATAAAAGAAGGATTAACATATAGAAAACAAGGAAGCATATATGACTTTATTTTCTTTCAAGGTCACTAGCTACAATTGATAAACACAAGTTTCTGCAAACTCTTAACACTCACAAACCTCAAATCAAACCCATTACAATATTTGCACTCACCACACTTTAACTAATTTAAAGGTCAAAACATATATCTTCTACTAGTATAAGCATGTGTTTGGTTTTTGCTTCAGAGGCTCCAAATTCACGTTCAGCCATGCTTCTGCCGTGATTTTACATAAGCTACAAATTCAAAGTTTCTACTTGAATGGATAATTTGCCGTGATTTTGAGTAAATGTGAAAAACTCATGTGTAACCAAACCGACATTAAGATAGAAAAAAAGATATAAAAAGCTTAAAATTTAAATGTATCTTTGAAATTACAGTGACTTTAGCAAAATCATGTTTTGATTTTGTTGAAGCTAGGAAGTGTAGCTTTTACCAAAATCACATTAATTCTGTTAAACTCACGCTGACACAAAACATGCACTAAATGTAGCTAGTTGGAAAGTAACCAAGCTAAATTTAGTCACTAGAAAACTCTATCAAACTAAAAATTGTCCCCTAATACATCAAAATCAATGATAACTTCACAATCCAAAATTCTCAAATATATATTAGCAAACAAATGAAACAGGAGAATCTTGAAGTGCAACACATAAAAAGATTTCCAAATCTGGTGGAGCAAAAAATGTTAAGGGTGATCTTCTGAGTGAAAATTTTGAAAGCACTTTTTGCTTCTTTGGTGCTGGTGGACATGTTGAGATTTCTGGTATCTTAAATTTTTGACCTTTTGGTGTGGAGCATAATACACTGTTATTACTAATTGAAACATCATCAACAACAACCTTATCAGAATCTAACATGTCTCTCTCCTTTAAGGAACAGTTTTCAGAGGATGTTTCATGATTCTTGAATTGGCTTCTTGTGATTTTTCTTCCTCTTCTTCTTGTCTTTTTTCTTGATGTTGTTGTCTTTACTAGAGGGACCATTTCTTGAGAGAGAGAGAGAGAGAGATAACAGGTTATTAGAAGAAGTGGAAAAGGTAATGACTAATATATAAACTAGCATGAACAAAAGGTGGTAGTAGCAAAGAAGAACTTGAAGTCTTTACAAGATAGTTTATTCTATTGGTGAGTGCTTTGAAAATGAAATGATATGTGTGAAGTATATATATTTGACTGAAAAGTGGGTTGGTAGAGAAGTCAAATTATGATTCCTTAAGAAATGGGAAGTGCTAGATAACAAAAGTAACTCCCTCCACTATATCATAAAGAAGGAATCCAAGAGAAGAGATATTCCTGGAAATGGAGACTAACCCAATATATATATATATTCAAACACCTATTTTTTATATTAAATTAAATACATGTGAAGAGCTATGCTAAAATTTCAAAAACTAAACTACAGAGGCCTTTGAAATCTGACCTTTTGAAAACTACTAAAAGGAAATATTTTAAACATAAGAGTTTAATTAAATTGTGCATCTAACCAGAATTTTAATTTAAAATCTCATAACTTTTAACATTTTTCATTAATAATTATCTCTTATTATTATCAATATTTTCAATTTAAGAAAAAATAAAATTTACACATGATGTAAAATTACACTTTGCTTGTTCATATGTTAATTACACATGAAAGGATCCATTTTCCTTATTTAATTAAGTACAAATAGACCGTCAATATTAGACAACATTGCAACCAAAATTTTGATTGCCTTCCTCCATCCCTTGCAGTTTCTGAAGCTTTGCTTTCAATTTCAATTTCATTGAAGTAAAAAAGTGTCTCGTTCTTTAGAAAAATAATAAGTTAACAGACTTTACTTTTCAGAATTTTAAGTTACGTTAATAGGAAGGTAGAAAGAAAAAGTTATAATGATATACTTTAAAAGATAAGAAACTATATAACAATAAATACTATTTCTATAATCTATTATACTTATGCAGGTGTATGCATTTCATAATCTTTATCATTAATTTTTCAATCATGATTATAATTGATAACACTACACTGCATCAAATGCGGATACCGGTAGTTAGAAATTATTGAACTCTTCAATTCAGTAATGGTTTTTAGATGAACAGTGTTACCGAATGTTTTAATCCCGAAGTATTCTTTACACGAGTAAACATTGGAGATGGATGAGTAATCACTATTATATTAATCAAATCGAAGAGTTGCTTCGGTGTTGCTGGCAATGGCTAGAATGGGCTTTTATTCTCAAAACCCACACTATGTACACATCTTATCTATAGCCTCATGTGAGCCATACAAATCCCGGACAAAAAATGCATCACGATGCATTTTGAGGGCATTTAGTTGTAAGAAACAAAAAGTTATTCAGGCTCATAAACTAGACAACAAAATTGAGTCATCTGTTTTTTGACCGAAAAGAGACCAACCTATTTATGAACCACAAAAGAGAGTTAACAATTTGTCAAACAAAAAAGAGTTTACAAATTACAAGATATATGCACGAATACCAGAAACCCCCTCAAACATTACCCCTTGGCACTTTGCTTACAACATACAATGATGAAACTAAGTTCTAAAATTGACACTGACTACTCGTATGGTACAATACTAAAGCCTGTAAATCTACTCTGAGCTTCCGACTTACAAAAAGTATTACATAATGCAACTGATAACAAATCAAGACTTTAGGGGCTAATGGTAACCTGGTCAGGAGTGCTTACAAAATTGAAAAGCTTTACACTGCTCTGACTGGTTCAAATAAAAAACAATCTGATACACCTGCAATGAAAGCATTTAAAAAATATGAATGAATTGAACACATGTTACAAAAAACCTTAAAGTTGTAAAACTTACTATTGATACACTAAAATCAATAGGAAAAACAAAGCAAACAACACACAAGAACAAAGCAAAGCCGAGTGGAAAGTGGAAGAAAAAATATAGGTATTCCATACATTGAACGACAACCAGTTTTATACAGATTTACTGTCATATTTATCATTCACAGTTAAACAGATATTAACAACAAACTAACTGTCGATAATTTCAGTTTTTAACTACATATATAATAATTTTCGCTTGTAACTCTATTAAAATAATATTTTGAAGGGAACTTTTAGGGCAGACAGTAACAGTTGTTGGAGTAAACCACTTATGCATACCGTATTGGAAGCTGAAGCAGAGGGCAGGATACCCCCTTACTCATAAGGTGTGTGAATAAGCAAGAAAATAAATTCTATTAAGATTTCTCTCTGACGGCACAAGGGCTTCAAATGGAGGAGCTGCTTGATTTAACTATCACCAAAAGAAATAATCTGCCCAAGTGCAAGTCGCGCTCGAAGCTGCATCAACGAAATAAAGTTTACAAATTGACCAAGAGGAAGTATAAAACAAAAACAATTTGGAATGAACATTAAAGGACCTTCACATCCATGCAAGAGTCATTGACCATCCTCTTGATTTGAGAAACAATGCCAAAATTACGCAGTTTTACAACCCGGCCAAATGCACCAGGGCTTGCAAGAGCAGTGAGATTTACTATGACCCAAGCAGCGGCTGTGCGTAGATGACTGTCACTACTCTGCAAATACTGGCTGAAGAAAGAGTGAGATCCATTCTCTGCTTGTGGAAAGAGAAGGTGCATTATGGCTTCTTTGTGAAATTCATTTCCACTTGCAATATTGCTCAGTATGTACATCCCCTAAACAGGGAAAAAAAAAATATTCAGCATGAAGAATAAATTTTCAATACAATGGCTGTTTTCATTTTCATATTTTCACTGTGTTCATTTGTTATTTCTGCCAAGCGGGGGAAAATCTGTTTACTTTTTAGAATACTTGTATTGCATGATATCTTAGAATACTTGTATTGCATGATGAGGCAGTTTTATTCCCCTGTTTACTTTTTAGAATACTTGTATTGCATGATATCTTAGAATACTTGTATTGCATGATGAGGCAGTTTTAAATAACACACTGCAACAATAGTTTTAATCTGTATTATACCATTAGCATCGTAAATTTTATATCAAAATGTTATTAATGGCTTGCTAGATGTATCATAAAAACATACTGTCTAGTTACATGAAGGGATTGGTGAGAGTTCTTGAAAATTTTAATGAATAATGCATTCTTCAATTTTGATATTAAAACTATTGTAAATTTGTAATGAATAACTTCCAACAATATCTGATCAGTTTCAAAAATTAATACCAACCTGTATACCAATTTCAACTTTTGAGGATTTTCGCAACTGCCTTCCAACAGCCTCCAGTATGATACCATCTTCAGCAAAAGCAAATTCAACACATTCCATACATCCATCAACAAAATTGCGAACAAGGGCCAGAGCTTGCTCTTGAACAGAAGGCTCGGGATCTGCAAGAGTATACAGAACCAATGACGGCTTTCTTTTGGCAGGCACCAATTAATCAGAAAAGATGTTAGGATGTAGAATAAAGGGAAATTAGATTAGTTATTAGAGTAATTAGGAGGTAGGAGCCTTTTTAGGGATGTAAGTTATTTTTTACTACTGTTTTTGGTTGTTAGTATCTTTCTGTTTATATTTTCCTATTTCCTAGGTTAGGGCTGATTAATCCTTATCCCTTTTGTCCTATTGTATATAAATAAAGGTTGTCTTCCCCTTAGAAAGCATCTTTTGTCAAACTAGAATTTTCTTAATTGGTATTCCGGTTGAAGGATGCATTCGCCCTTGAGGAGCGTATCCGCTCTTGTATATCTTGATCTTGGAGAGACTCTCTCCTATTATTTCTTATCCTTTTCTAAATATTAGTGTTCTTCAAATTCTTTCGGAATCCAATTCTTGGGTTCCTAATAAAAGATATGGACTGACAGTGAAGATCATTACCACAGATAAGGCTGGCTACTGACGACACTGTCAACTCCATCAAAATCGCTTCCTTACACATCTTATCTGCAAGAAATACCATGTTCCGCAAGGACCATATAGCATTCAGCCTTAAAGACGAATCCATAGACTTTGTCAATTGGACAAGCTCTCTAATGCCTCCGCACTGTATGAATGTTGACTTATCTGGTGTAAAGTCCACCACTATGTTGCTAATGGCACCAAGAGCTGCAACCTGGAAGACAACATAGAAATAGCTATGCTTACTAACTTTAACAAAACTAATGATGACTGATGAGGTTAAACCACCATAAATACAATTGGTCAGGAAGTGTAACTTTTGGAAAAGAAATGAAGTGTTGGGGAGAAGAGTTCATGTTCAAACCAATAAGAGTTCATTAATAAAATGATAAATAGGATAACATATATGGCCTTTGTGATGCCCTTAATTTTAGCACAATATACAATACTGCTAGTGCACAAAGGTTTGAGCTAGTTCAACGATATGACGAGTTTTCTTGTAAATAATATAATGTATTTCTGCATTTTGACAACATGATCCTAATAACATTAAAAGAAAAAAATACAATCAATCAAAACCACTCTTCTAAAAGCTGAATTATGAAAATTATCATCCAACAGTTTAGTCCAATATCAACGCTTTTAGGTAAGCTCTTTGTACTCATACATCTTTAATACCATATTTTGGAATGTGATGCTAAGCTTTCAATCTCTAGTACTAAGCTATTCAAATTTCAGGAAGGATAGCACAATAAACTCAATACAAGTGGGTATTATCGTCAGTAGAGTATCAACAATGTACCAAAAAGAAAGAGTAGATTATAACAAGTGCCATAGTAGATAAATAATAACAATCTCTTAAATAAAACATTGGAACTTTTAAGATGAGTGGAGGTACAAAGTACAAACACATAATGAACACAGATATTACAGAAATCACTAGAATCCAAACCTTATTGAATATGTCTTTCAAGCTATGTCAAAAAAAATGTGTTACACTTTCCTAATACAACTCAACGATATTAATTAACCAACTAGTCAAGCAAAAGACCTGATTTCTGAACTATTTCGATTTCAAGCTTAATCTAAATGAACAGACAACAGAATAGCACCAAATTATATATCTAAACAGGACATATCAAACTTAATATTGATTTAACCCTCAGATTCTGTAAGTTGAGATTCCAGTCATTCAGCAAGATTGGCAGATTCGTTTATGCATTTCTTGATGAAAGAAAACTACAAAGAATTCACTTTAACTCAAATACAAGAAAGAAATTATAAATATGATTAGACATACCTGGACAGAAGTGGAAAGATCAGAGAGAAGCCGGACCAATGGAATGACAATCCTTTCATTCATGAAACAACCTGCACTCAAATTCTGAATGACATTTTATGAGAACTAAGCTATAAACAGCATAAAAGAATTCATGTCCTATAAGTCACAAGTTGCAGACCTTGATTGAGCGTGAGACACTTTTTAAGCAAATGCAAGCTGCAGTACGCACATTGGCCTCATCATGGGTTAAGGCATTAACTAATAGATTCAAGACCTGCACTCACAAAAAGTGTAGGAGGGGTTGCAAGTGGTCTTAGTATCTGCATACATGGTTTACCAATGCAAATTTTGCCATTACAAGATTGAATACAACTACAAAATTATCATACGTGTGGAAGGCAAACACACTACATTAATTCAAACATTTTGTAAAGGCATGAAATACAAAAACAAAATTATATCATCAACGGACAAAGAAACATATAATTGACTACCATTTATCAATAATTCAATTCAGTACCATAATCCAACTAATGTTAAAGGTGGTAACTTTTCATTCTTTATGCTAGACTTTGAATTACAATGCAACCATCATTGATAGGTAAATAGCCAAGTGGTAGGTGAACAAGATATCACATTTAAGTTGTTTGTGCTGAAAATATAAGCAAATGCCATATTTACATGTAAACTCCAGTATACATAATCTGAGCAAGGGATGCTACTGCTAGTAAGAATATAGTATGAGCCTAATGACACTAATTAAATAAAAAAAAATTTACCACATTCAATTGTGTCTAAAACATACCACAAATGTAAAAATAATAATAACAGTTGAAACCCAGAGTGTCTAATTCAAGACTGAATCTTAAAACTAAAATGTGGCCAGTTAAAATTGTTATGGAAAGTAACTTAAGACCCATGTAGACATGGGAAAGAAGAAAGATGTTTAATGCTTCTCACGTGTTCTATAAGATAAAGAGAGACCATTTTCACAAATCCTAAAATGACAAGATGCCAAAGAACAAAGAAAAACTCAGTAGTAACATTCTGTAGAAACTAGAAAGGTAAGTTTAAGTGTTCTGATATCAAGACTCCTAACTTGTAACCCTGCCCATGATCTCAGATCATGCATCTCCTGTTACCTCTTGTCCTTCAATGTGATTGTGTGAACCCCATCATAAGTTGATATAAGAAGCAAAACTGCAGTTGTTCATTTTTCTTTTCATCTGTTATTTTTGCAGCAAAGATCACACTTATGGGGGGAGGGGGGGTTACAAAATGGTTATTAGCAACAAATGCATGAGATTTGCTAGTAGTATCCACAAAACAACAAACCTGCAATGACATAAACTTCAACCTGCAGCATTCCAATTTTGAGCAAAGATCAGCCAGTGCTAGAAATATCCCTTCAAGACGTTTGGGAAGTAAGGCACATTTTTGCAAGTGAGTGTAGAACTTATCTATAGCGTTTGCCTCAAATGCTAACTTCTGCAAGTCTTCCTTTCCTGCAACTAAACTCGAAAAAGCAAAGGGAGCTTCTTCTCCAACTTGACCAGAATCATCAAGGAGCTCAAGCAAAATATATATCAATTTGGTTTTGATTCCTATGTCTTGCAGATAGCATGATGAGGAATTCTTTATACAGATCAAGCACAGGCAGGCCAGTAACCTTGTCCGAGAATATCTATCCTTGGTTAATTCAATTACAGAACCCAATGCTCTTCCATTTTGAAGCCCCGCAAATTTAGTGACAGCTTCTGGATTGTTTTGAAGAATTGTAGCTAAGGACTCTAAACTAGCATCTCTCTGGCTTATAGAACCATCAAGACCGCTAATAAGTTTCTCTAAAGTACCAGCGTGGCATAATATATTTTGTTCACCACTTGTCTCACAAGAATGAATAACAATGCCTGCACCTAGTCCAGTAAGATTTTCATTTTCACTTCTCAATAGTGAAAGAAGAAAATCCATGTTTTCCTCCTTAAAAAAATCAAACTTCGGAGCTAGTTTTGACTGATAAATCATTCTCAAAGAGCGTGCAGCTGCATCCACAACCTGAAACCAAGGGGAGAAAGGTGAATTGGTATGGCATTTGGAAACATGGAAATAAAAATAAATAAGATAATAAAGAGCAGGCACACTACTATCACAATAATAGTATGTGTGAGTTGAAGACGACTTCATTTATTCTTGTTCTACACTTCTTCTACCTACAGTATACAATAATAGTGTATGTGCATTTAATCAGTGTTGTCAATTGCAGATCGAAAAATAGCAATTTATGCAAATTCTGTCACGCTATTTAACAACCCCTTATACTAACTAAATTGCATGTAGTGAAACAACATCAATTTGTTAAAATTTTGCTAGGCTATGGCACTATAGCACCACTAAGCGATTATTTGACAACACTGCCTTTAATTTTAACATAACATCATCGCATCCAATATGAACAGAACATCAAATAACCTACATTTAAAAAAAAAATCTATGGAAGCGTCAATCATCGAAACCTATTGACAAGCCTATCATTTCTGAGCATTGCAATTTCATCTTAAGCACCAATTTCTTGCCAAAAAAAAAAACAATTAAAAGATAGAAAATGAATAAAATAAAGAGCTCTGTAATTAATCGAATTCACCTTCTCATCGGCGGCAGAGAGGAGCCTGATTAAATAAGGAAAAGCACCGGCGTCAAGGACGGCGCGGACGCCTTGGTCGACGCCACAAGCAAAGCTACCGAGAACGGCGGCGGACTGGACAATTAGGTTGGAGCCGCAATCGTTATCCGCGTCTGCTTGTGCTAGAGCATCGGCGACGGCGGGAACGGCTCCGAGCTTGATGTATGAAATTTTCTTGGTGCGGTTACCGATGATCTGATTCTTAACCTCTCTAATAGCTTTGAGTTTGATTTCATAATCGGAGGAGGAAAGACGGTGGAGGATTAGATCCGATGAGGGACGAGTAGCGGGCATGGTGACGGCGGAGGAAGGTCATGCACGGTGGAGGAGAAGGCACAACAACCTCCACATTCCACAGCTACGATGCCGAGATCCCTTTTTATTTTTTTATTTTATTTTTTTTAATTTTTTATTATTAAATTTTTTATTTTTTTATTTTTTTGGTTTCTTGGTATGGGGAATTGGGAATAGAAATGAATAAGAGATGGAAGAGGTTTTTGCTTACGGATGAATTTGGATAATGAGGATATCGGTGGAGTAGTCTTTTAGTCTCAAAAGAATTGACTTGTTTGGAAATTTTACAATATTAGAAAGTGGCGCTCTTTTTCTTCCACTTTCCGCGTATTACAATTTTTTACTTATTAGTAATTAATTAATTCATTTTACTTTTTAAAAAATTGGATGTTAAAAATCACCTGTTAAAAAAAGATATAATTTTCAGGAGATTTTGAATATTAAATTTTCAAGGCAAAATTTTCACTATTAATTCTGTTAATGTGTTGTTTTAGATTATATATTAGCATTTGTCTTAAATTCAACGTATATGTGTGATCTTCTATATATATATACACGCGTTTGATCAAAATTATTAATTAGTGTCTCTCATAATTAATTTAATAATAAAATTTAAAATATAAAATAAAAGTACATCTGAATTTCGATTTCACATCTTAACGTATTAAATATTTCCATAGCTTGCATTTTAATTGTATTTATGAGATAAAGTTATTAAAATTTTAGCATTACATTTTTAATGAATAAATTAATATCTAGGTTTTTTAATCTTAATAATGTATATGAAGCAAATGAATTAAGTTTTTTTTTACAATAAATGAATGAATTAAGTTTATGTAGTTACTAATATCTCTACTTAAATTAGACACATTGA
>JBBPBS010001169.1:887175-903496 GCA_037974835.1 Cicer judaicum | reverse complement strand
TCACTCAAATTTTCTTTACAAACAAATAATTTTAAATACAAAAAAATAATTGGCGATCTAAAAATACAATAGTGAAAAAATGATTATATGTTTTAAAGAATATGTGTATTCTCCTGCTACTCTTTTCTTTAATTAAAAGACACGTTTGCATTAAAATAAACTAAATTATAACACATGTCAAAGCATAAATAAAAATGAATATACTCTTTATTGCAAAGAGAATGATAATTTTTTTTGTAAAGAAACTCTAATATCATTTTACTATAAATAAGATCAACAGTAGAATTAGGGTAAATAATTAAATTAGCGGAAACAAATTTATCTATCCTTTATTTGTCTTCTAACAAACATTGCCACAAATTTTGATTTTAAGCAATACGCGCTCTGTTATTATTAATAATAATCGTCTTTGATTTAGAGTAATCTTCTACCTTTCATTTCACGTTAGAATTCATCCCAAAAATAACATTAAACAAATCAAGGGCATGCATCAAAGTCTATGAGTCCATCTCAACATGTAGATATTTATAATAATATTTTAGGAACTAACATAAAAAATTGACATCATTGTTTAATTTGAGTTGATACATATGCAAGAAAATTTTACACTATTAATTTATAAAAAAAAAAATCTAATCTTGAAAAAATTATTTTCTTTGTTTTATACTATCTTCAGGTCTTATTAAAAGATAATTTTTTTTACCTTTCTCGATTTATTTATAAAAAATATTATGTATTTATTTAAAAAAATATATTATGTATTTATTTATTTTTATCTCATTTGATTTTTATCCGACTAAATAAATTGAATAAATATTGATTTATTTGTTAGTAGAATTTAAGGCTTTGATTAAAAAATAATGTTTAAGATAAAATTCCATAAAACTTGACCATCGTCCACATGGAGAAAAATATTGTGATGCCTTGTTATCGTACACTAAGGAGACTTCTCAAAACATTTGCACTAAAATCAAACATTTTTGTATATAATATTTTGTGTGCATGGAGGGTTCCATCTTACAAACTTATTTACAAGTTTGTATCACACATTAATATATAAATACTCAAAATTTCACAAAACCATCATGTGTGACCTATAACTTTTGAAATATTTCAACAATACTTAAAACACAACAATTTCACCTATTTGCATAATATAAACACCTTTATAAAACACCAACAAATTATCATACGTCTCATTCATGTATTCAATACTTTGAATAATATTGCTCAATCTATATCAAATACAAATAATTAATATAGAATTTGGGTGATGGTGTGAATTGATAATGTTATGTGTCTTGTAGTGGTTGATGAGAAAGTGAGGTATATGAAACTTATTAGATAATTGTATTAAATATTGAAAAGGAGAATAAAATTAGACATTTAAATATATAATTTTTATTACATTAATTTGGTTATTCGTTACATAAAATATACTTTGACAAATTATTAATCTTTTATATGGTGTCAATTATCACGTTGTGGTACTCGATAAATACGACGTAGACAATGTGAAGTTGGGTTTCTCTTCGTCAATAACGATGTGTGGCTCGTCTTGTTGCACATCATCATTTATTAGGTTGATATGCATTGAAGAAATGTGATCTACTTGAATTGGGAACAATGGAACACCAAATGAATACAAGTTATTAATATAACAAACAACCGACTCGAACATACCTAAGCTTGCACCAAATAAATTATTCACTAGAATGTAGATATTGTCGACAGTCATATTGTTTGGTTGTTGTAAATTGAAATGATTCTCTTGTCAATTCAAATTGTTGTTGTGTTTGGGGTGAAAGAAAACGAATGACATTGTGGTTGAAGCACTTCATTTTCAATAATAATAGATGAGTCGATGTGCGAGGTCTACTACGCCTTTGTAGATGGGTCGATCTATCAGGACCAATGTTTGACTCTTCTATAATACCACATCGTAGGACCCATATAGTTATGGAATTGATAGGTAAATATTGGAGTTGTGTCTAAACCACAACATACATTCTTTCATCATGAGGTGTTCATATATTGGTTGACTCGTAAGACAATGACTTTGACCCTTACATATTCTGACAGTGAAGTGTATCAATATTTTAGGATCATATGATATTTACTGCAAAAGTTCAAATTGCAATTTGACTATATATGTTTGATGTCATTCTACAATTGAAAAACAAATCAAAGTGATTTTGGTGGTACAACCTATACTTCATTTTGGATAGACGTGAGTCACTTAAAAATGTTATTAGACATCTAAACAACAATTAGCATATGCATTATGCATTCAACGTATATCACAAAATTTCACGAGGACTTTAAAAAATGCGGAGATGAAAAAAAGTGTAACCAACATGGGTTACTATTTTTTCTATATATATCATCACCATATTTTTGTTTTTAAGTTGGCCGTAACAACATTAACTTTTGTTCCTTCAAGTACACCATTACTCAATCGAGCATCGCATACTACAAGCGACAAACCAATGATTGGAGTAAAGATGCACTGAAATGGGTCAATGATATTCTAAATGAACAATCAGTATAAGAACATAATGAAGTGCCTAAACAATATATTAAATGGATGCATAATCTTTCAATCAGTTATTTGGTGCAAGTAATCTACCACAGAGTGACTACAAAATTCATAGAAAATAGGGACATAAGCCAGACAATTATGACATTTGATCTGCTTTACTCAAACAAAGTCATTAAAATATTGACAATGAATGACCAATATCGAACTCCCATTAAATTCTTATTCACAACCGAGCACATAATATCTTTTGAGGTAAATAGTTGGTTCATTCACCATGCAGTATGTGTATTCCAAATATTGCAATGTATTTTTGACACTTACAACGACGAGTTCCAAGAAATTCCTCATCAATCATAATGGTCAGGATACAATAGAATTGAACTGCGTCACAATAGAGTCATGTAAAGAGATCCAAAAGATCATTTAGAGTCTACTCAGATTCTTACTAAAATGGATCAAAAGGAGATGAGTACACACCGAAAAATGTGATTTATGTGAGCAAGAAGGACATAACAAGAATGAATGATCCTACCAAATGTAATTATTTTTATGATCTCTATTATATCATCAATTATTTTTATAGACTCCATTTTATTTAAAGTTCTTAATAATTACTCAATAAAAATAAAATTTAACTAGAAAAGTATTAAAAAAAGTAACTTTATATTTAGTTTATAAATATTATTTAATTAAAATGATAATTAATTAACCTTGTCTTAATTATTTAATTAATTTGGATTTAATTAATTAAAAATGTTGTTTAATTAAGTACAATATTAATTAATATTATAAAAATATAAAATAATTAATTAAATAAAATAAAACAACATTTTTTTGAAAAAAAAAGTAAGTGTTGAGAAATTGGTGTTACACTTACCCATTTTCCACCCTTTTATATAACAAAAACAAAAAAAAAATCTCATAAAAATGTCAGTGTTACACCTATTTCAATTTTGAACCTAAACAAGTGATACATTGGTACATTACTATTTCTTTGATAATTTGGTACGTAATTTTCCTTTAGAGGTATGACAAAAAAGCGGATTTCTAACAAACCAAGCCTAACACATGATATCTTCACTTCACTTGGTTAACCTTTCTACGTATCAAATCCAAAACATGAAATCCTCATTTCACTAGAGAAAAAATATCCAACACATTTTTGCAATGTGAACGTCTTTTTTTAATTAAAAAAAGATATAAATTCAGCTGAGTGGAACACATAAAATAATAATGTAAGAAATCTCAAGATCGGATATCCAACTCCAAATGGCAACCAAAGTTTGTCAACAAAATTCATCATAGTTCCCACTTCATAGCACTACTTTCAACCATGTGTGAAATGTGTACTTCATTCTCATCACCAAAAATATATTAAAAATAGCTTAGCACACCTTTAATACTATCACTCATTGACTTACAGCTGTATATATCACATATGATATCCTATTAGTGTTTAAAAAAAATCAAAAATTAAATTAAATTGTAGAATTAAACTATTTTTAAATGAATTGATTTATAAAAATTGAAAAGTGAATTGTTTTAGAATTAATTTTTTAAACTTATGATTGAATCCAACAAATTTTCAGTTTAAAAAAATCGAAATCAATTGATTTTTTTTCGAAAAAGCTGAACTAAACCAATTTTTATTTTAAAAAACTTAAATCAAATGTATTTTTTAAAAATAATTAAGATAATTATGTAAAATTTGATGTATATAAATAAAAAAACTAAGTTAAATTAAATCATAATTGAATTTTATCCGCCTTAAATATCCTATTTTCACCCAGTTCACATCTTTAATGCAAATACTCTAATTGTTATTTATATGAAAGAACATTTGGGTTAGCTTTGCCCAAAAGAAAAAATCTGACAAAAGTGGTGGTAATAATTTTTATAGTATTTCTTCATGTTGAAGCAAAATAAATAAATAAAGTTTTATTTTTTTTTATTAACTTTTTTTTATTAAAAAATTAAAGTTTTTTTTAACTAAAAAGTAGTCATATATTTCATTTATAATAATTTACTAAATATATGTTAATAAATTAATAAAAATTAGCTAAAATGTGATTATTTTTCTTAAAATATGAGGTGATTCGTTTGTTTGAATCATAATAAATGGAGTTTATAAATTTTTTTTTATGAATTAAATAAAAATAATAAATTTTCTAAAAAACAATATATTATTGAAAGAAATGTTTATTAGAAGTATAGTTTTATGGTAGGTGTATAATTTATCTGTTTATTAATGAATCTATTGGGTTTAAAGCATGCAATGCCAAAATAGGGAAGCTTCAAAAGAGAGGGTGGATGTTTCATTACTCCAACAATAACTGTTTCTTCCCGTGCCCTTTCCTCCACTCTACCCACCATTCCTTTCACTCTATTCTACCATTTCTATTGGACTATTCTCTCTCTCTCTCTCTCTCTCTCTCTTCCCTATCTCTCTATATAATCCACACTCACCAATTTACTTCGATTACTTTTTTGCATGCTCATGTTCCTCTAAAGATTGCAACTTTACATCTGCCCTGGTGAGATACTGATTTCCCTATATTCATGACTGTAATTGATAGGTCTGAGTGAGTAATAATTTGAAAAAATGAATTAATTGCATAATCAAGGCGTGAGTATAGTGTTGGTATCTGACACATGTTGGACAGTGACACATCTTCGATCAGAGGATCCGATGTTACTGAGTGTCATACCCATAATTGATTGTGAAATTGGAATTCATTGCATTTCAACTTATGAAATGGAGATTTCATGTTTTTTTCTTCTTCTTTAATACTAATTGGTAGCTTTTGTGTGGTTAATTTGTTAGGTAAAATGAGAAGAGCTTGAAAAGTTGAACTTTTTGGTTGATTTGAACTTGGGTTTGTGATGGAGTTTCCACAAGTTTCATGTTATGCAACTATGAGAGTTTGTAGCTTTTTGTTGCTCCTAATAATACTAGTGAAGAGTGATGTTGCATATTCTGCTTCTAATTATTTGATTGGTGTTGGAAGCTATGATATTACGGGTCCTGCAGCTGATGTTAACATGATGGGGTATGCTAACACAGGACAGATTGCATCTGGGGTTCACTTCAGGTTAAGGTCTCGTGCTTTTATTGTTGGTGACCCAAAGGGTAAGCGTGTTGTGTTTGTTAATCTTGATGCTTGCATGGCTTCTCAGATTGTTACTATCAAAGTTCTTGAGAGGCTTAAAGCAAGGTACCGTTATTAATACCTAATCTTCTCTCAATATTTTTTTATAGGTAAATGTTAGTATATTAGTTGTTATGTTGGTATTTTCTCCTTCACTAGGGTTTGAGCCTGAACCTCGATCCTTTAATTTCTCCAATTTCTTCAACATTTAGCTCAAACCAGTTGAGTTACCCAACTCTCCATGAATTACAATAGATTGACTGTAAAGGAGATTTTCTATAGTTTCTGTTAGTAGTATAGTTGCTAATGCTTTGAGTTAGTTTATTTAATTTAATCTCAAGTGACATACATTAGACCCATTAATAATGCTAGGTAAAAATGTTCACAGCAAACCGATAATAAGTTGACATTTTTAGAATTGGATTCCATGCATTCAGGCAATCACTTATCTTAGTTTTTTGATGAAGTTTGGGTGGCTCATATTCCATGTTATATATTATAGCTGATTTGGTGAAGTAGAATATGAGCAATCTGATCTTCATCCAACAACCGTTATCCCAGGTCTGTGTGACTTCACGATTCTCTTGATGCATGGAATTTGGGTCCAACCTTTTCTGAATTCTGTTATTGTGGGAGTTCTGTAGTATTGCATTGCCCTCTTTTTTACATGTCTTACATCACACTTTATTTTGACAGATATGGTGACATATATACAGAAAATAATGTAGCTATTAGTGGAATTCACACTCATGCTGGTCCTGGGGGTTATCTCCAATATGTTGTGTATATTGTAACATCTCTTGGATTCGTTCGTCAGTCATTTGATGTCATTGTTGATGGCATCGAGAAAAGCATTGTCCAGGCCCATGAAAATCTCCGCCCAGGATCAATTTTTGTCAACAAGGGTAAGGAACGACTTAGAATTCCCTCTTTTCCCCTTTCTCCCTTAACACAGATGCAAGCATGCAAAAACGAATGGATAACTTCAGTTCTATTTATAATTACTGAAGTTTTGCATACTGTTAAAGCATGTCAGAAAATGATGAAAATCTATAGGAAGCAAGCTGCTCAATTTTTGTTTTACATTTTGGGTTCAATTGTCTATGATGTCTGCATTCTTTAACTTTTGTTGTTTTTTTCATAATCTTTGTGTAAGAGATGAAGAAAATAAAGGAATTATATATGAATGGAACTTGCACATGTTCACTTAAACAACCACATAAGCAAATGGTGCAGCAATCTTGATTCCAGCATGATTAATGCGACACAACTTTAAAAAAAAAAAAAAAGAAAAGCATCAATTTGATTTCTCCACTTGCATCTATTTTTTGAGACACCCTGAAAAAATAAACAAAGACAAGAAAAATGTGTCACAAGGTGCATAAGTAATGCAAACTTTCTCCCTCCTTTTGGTGATATACTTATTAATATGTTATCTTCATCTTGCAGGAGAGATTTTAGATGCTGGTGTTAATCGCAGTCCTAGTGCTTATCTCAACAACCCTGCTGCAGAGAGAAGCAAATACAAATATAATGTCGATAAAGAAATGTCTCTTTTGAAGTTTGTTGATGATGAATGGGGTCCTGTGGGAAGCTTTAATTGGTTTGCTACACATGGGACTTCAATGAGTCGCACAAACTCATTAGTTAGCGGGGATAATAAGGGGGCTGCTGCACGATTTATGGAAGACTGGTTTGAGCGAAAAGGTGCTGTAAGAACAGATTCTGTTGAATTTGAAAATGATGGCTTACCTCGAAGAATTTCAAATATAATTCCCAGTCTTCCTGAAAATCGTAAGCTTTTTTATGCATTTGGCTGCAATTCTTGAGTCTTGCTTTTATAATAAATGAATTATATTTTCTTATCTTACTTAAAATTTATTGATACAGACCATGAATTACTGGAACTTGCCGCCTCATTCCAATCTCCTCCTGGTAGACCGGCTACCAAAACTTCAAGTGTTGCTAGACGTGTGAGAGGTGTCCTTAGGCAGGCTGACAAACCTAGATTTGTATCTGCATTTTGTCAATCAAATTGTGGTGATGTTAGTCCAAACGTACTTGGAGCCTTTTGTACAGACACTGGGCTACCTTGTGACTTCAATCACAGCACATGTGGAGGGAAGAATGAGTTATGCTATGGCCGAGGACCTGGGTAATTATTTATTGCATGCTCAGTTTTTCTGTAGTTTTTGCAAATTTCATAAGTTTGTGTGATTACTAACTGAATCAAGCATTTATAGCATAAAGACTTATTGTATAAGTGCTTATGTTTAAGCTCTTTCTAAAACAAACGATCAAATAAAGTTAAACTATACAACATATAAGCTATAAGTTGTCTTCATAAGCGCTCCTGGAGAGCATATGGACGTAAGCTAAAAACAACCTATGAACATATCATAAGCTGATTCTATAAGGTCTCCCAAACAGTTACTCAAGAGTTTATGCTAGTAGATAAGTTCAAATAAGTCGATCCAAACAGTCTCTAAATTGCCTCTTGTAACTAATATTGCAGTTACCCAGATGAATTTGAAAGTACACGTATTATTGGGGAGAGACAGTTTAATAAAGCAGTGGAGCTATTTAATGGAGCATCCGAACAGATTAAAGGAAAGGTGGATTTTCGACATGCCTACATCGATTTCTCCCAGCTCGAGGTAAATGTTTCTAGCACAGGAGCTTCTAAGGTAGTAAAGACATGTCCAGGTGCAATGGGATTTGGATTTGCTGCTGGAACAACTGATGGACCTGGAGCATTTGATTTTAAGCAAGGCGATGATCAGGTAATCACTGATTATATACCTTATGCTTACGCAATATTCTAGAATTGTATTCTTAAATATCTTTCGAAGTTTATGCTTACTTGTTTTTAATTGTGTATCAGGGGAATCCATTCTGGAAACTGGTCCGCAACTTACTGAAAACGCCAGACCAGGAACAGATAGATTGTCAACACCCAAAGCCTATTTTGCTTGACACCGGTGAAATGAAGCTTCCATATGATTGGGCAGTAAGTTACTCATTTATGCAGAATATTATGTCTTATACTGTCTCCAGGCTCAGTTAAGTTATGGTTGATTAGGAAAAAAATATATCAATTTTAACAGATTATTCACTTCCCTCAGAGCATTGCATAACTTGATCTTCTTGGCTTGTCCTACTATACATTCTCAGTTATTATGCATTTTTTCTAAGATCTGTATTTGATGTTTTCTGGTGACTTCCATATGATAACACTGTCTCCAATTTTTCGTGCTGTACAATATAATTTGTGATAAAATTTACTTATTTAGCTTTCTTCTGTTTGTAGCCTTCAATACTTCCAATCCAGATCCTCCGAATTGGGCAGTTTGTTATTCTTAGTGTACCAGGAGGTATATTACTCATAATTTCTTGTAATGGTGTTGCTTTTGAATTTCTGTTCTCTGCATTCTAAAATGCCAAGTTTCAACTATCAATGACCTTGGTCTAATGAGAAAAGTAGTATTGTAAACCAAATGTAATGAAAATCGATATATCATACATTCTTATCTGTTGAACGTCTAAGTGTTTGTGAGATAATCCAAGGGACCTATGTATTTCTTTGGGTGCTTCATGCTTGTTGTAATTGTTTCAATTCTAACAGAATTTACAACAATGGCTGGGAGGCGGCTTCGCGATGCCGTGAAGACAGTGCTAAGTGCTGACAAAAGCTTCGGCAGCGACATTCATGTTGTTATAGCAGGGTTGACCAATACTTATTCACAATATGTGACCACATACGAGGAGTACGAGGTGCAAAGATATGAGGTTAGTTGTAACTTTTATGGAAAGTGACATTGATGTCTGGAACATCATAGTCACAGACTTTTTTTAAAACCCTGTCACGATAACAACTTTTCTTGTATAATAACCATTATGTGCAACTTTTTGACTTCATTTTTCATGTTGTCAGGGTGCTTCCACGCTGTATGGTCCACACACACTGAGTGCATACATTCAAGAATTCGAGAAGCTCGCACGCGCTCTCATCAGTGGTCAGCCCGTAGAACCAGGCCCACAACCCCCTGACCTCTTGAACAAGCAAATAAGCTTACTAACACCGGTAGTGATGGATGGAACCCCTCTTGGTGTAAATTTTGGAGATTGTAGCTCTGATGTACAAAAAAATTCCACCTTTAAGAGAGGTGACACAGTTTCGGTTACTTTTTGGTCTGCTTGCCCTCGAAATGACCTTATGACTGAAGGTACATTTTCTCTGGTGGAACATCTCCAAGGAAAGGATACTTGGGTTCCTGCTTACGATGACGATGATTTCTGCGTGCGCTTCATTTGGTCAAGGCCTTCTAAACTCAGTTCTCATAGTAAAGCCAGAATAGAATGGAGGATTCCACAGGATGTAGCTCCTGGTGTATACAGAATCAAACATTTTGGGGCTTCAAAGGGTTTATTAGGGTCAATTCGTCACTTTACCGGTTCATCTAGTGCATTTGTAGTAGCACACTAAAGGAAAGGGGGACACATTGATTCACTTTACACGTTTAATGGTCTTAAAATAGTTACTATTACTATATAATTTGGGATTTGTTGTACTAATGCCTCCCAGAATACTTAAATTAAATCAAGGTTGATTCGACAACATGTCCTTTGTTATCCATTATTCTTTATCTGCTGTGCCTCATTTTATTTTGTTAATGTTAGACCTAAGAGTAGTGAAGTTATGTGCATGTTTCAGTTCATTTTAATAGAGATAAGAGATTTAAAGATACCATAAAACTGATTTCTACACATTTAAATTCATTTTGCAAGATATAGAAGTGTTTTAAGAATGCCCATAAAATTGATTTTTACGGGTTTGAGTGTTTAGTTTCCATCAAAAGGAAAACAATCCTAGACTTAAAATGGATTTTAGCTTAAAAATAATATTTCATGAAAAAAATAATTTTAACCTCAAATCCTAAGCCCATTTTTTTTTTTTAAGAAACAGAAATGAAAGAAGACAAGAAAAGGAAAACAAAACTAGGAATGTGGGCGAGGTTGTAGTCTGAGGATGCTCAATGTTTTGCAAATAATTACATAACTAAAAATTATTGATTCAGAAATCTATTTAAAAATTCTCAAATAATTAATTTAAATTTCTTTGAAAAAAAATGAAAGTACCTATAGAATAACTAAAACTTAAATCACTAGTGTTGAGTTTGACGAAAAACAGTAAAATACATAGTTAGCCGAAATATAGAAGTAAGAGAAACAAATTCATAAAAAATAAAAAGTAAAATAAAAAATACAAACAGCAAAACAACTATGCATTATACAATTATAAAAAAAGATAAAAGAATTATACCAAAAAAAAAAAGGAAAGAAAAGATACAGATACTACGATACGACGACGTTGAATGAGGAAGTGTTTTGCACACACTGAATCGCAGTGGAAGAGAGGAAGCAACAAGTAACATTGAATTCATCTGAAGTCTGAGCTGTGATAGTGTGAAAAAAGAAGAAGAAGAAGAAGAAACAGTTAGAAATGTCAGTTCAAGAATATCTCGATAAATACACGCTTTCCCGTAAACTCGAAGATGCCGTCAATGCCGCCGTTAGAGCCAAAACCACCGATCCCGTTCTCTTCATCGTATATCATTTCACTCCTATCTCTTTTTTAATTATATCGCAATTTCTTAACATTGATTTAAATATTTTATTTATCAAATCTATAGTCGAATCACATGAAAAAAGGAGTTCAATCCGTTATCACCAAAGTGAAAGCGAGACAAATCCTTGATAGCAGAGGAATTCCAACCGTCGAAGTCGATTTGTATACTAACAAATCCATGTTTCGTGCTTCCGTTCCCTCCGGTAACTCCACTGGCATGTAAGCCTTTTTCCTCTTTTTTTATTTATTCCTTTTTTATTTTCAATCACAAATCATTATCATTCGTATAGATTCATTCCAATTCAATTTGGTTTTAGTTGATAAATAAACTATGATTTTGTTTGGATTGCCTTATTTAAGCTTATCTACTGGCATAAGGACTCGTGAGTATGTTAAAGAGAGCTTATGGAAACAAGTTGTTTTTAGCTAATTTTTATAAGCTATCCAAGATAGCTTATATAAAAACAGTATGACTTTATTTTACTGTGCTATAAAATAAGCTTATACATAAGTGCTTATGCTATAAACTGTTTTTAGCTATTTCTCATATAAAATGTTTTCATGAGTTATCCTGGAGAACTTATAGAAATAAAATGAAAACAACTTATGGACATGTCATAAGCTGTTAACATAAATTTTCCCAATTAGTATCTTAAGTATTTATGCCAATATATAAGCTCAAATAAGTCAATCTAAACAGAGCCTGAGTTTTCTACATTGTTGCCCTATACAGTTGATTTTCTGATTGGGCTCAGCACTCTGCTTCTGTTGGTGTTTTTATTTTGTTGCTAGCCAGTTGATAATTTTTATTGATCAATTGTTGAATCGGATTAACATTGACTGTTTGGGTTGAGGATTCCTTTCAGGTATGAGGCTGTTGAGTTACGGGATGGGGACAAAGGTGTGTATCTAGGAAACGGTGTCGCTAAAGCTGTTAAAAATATAAATGAGAAAATATCTGAGGCATTGATTGGTATGGATCCAACACTGCAGTCCCAGATTGATCATGCTATGATAGACCTGGATAAAACAGAGAAGAAGGTATTTTAAAATTTTTCTGCTGGGTGAGGCGAACACAAGTTATTTTGGTTGTTAAAAGTCAAAATCATACTGCATAGTGTTATGTCAATGCTTCTTTTATGTCACATTGTAAGATGAATTTGGCAACTGAGTAGGGGGAAAAAACTAACCCCACCCAATGGAATAAGTCTTGTTTGTTGTTTCCTCTCTTGCTCTTGTACATGATAGGAGTTTTAGCATTCTTTAGTTTTAGTGATGGATTCAACACAGATCATCAAAATGAACATTTTGTTTCTGTTGCAGGAAAGTAAAAGACATCTATCTCAGATATTTAGTTATGACACGTAGTTATGATACATTTAAGTGGTGGGTAGTTAATATTAAAAACTTTGCAAATTTTGTTATTATAACATTGATCCATAATACAATTGGGATAATGCTTGATTCTTACTCAGTAGTAAGTAACTTAGTGGGGAAATTATTAGTTTTGTTCTCTGTATATTTTCACTGTTCTATTCTATATCCATTTGGTTTTCATATCTTCAATAATGTGCATACTTGGGTTAGTAGGATAATTTTTTCGGCTGTTAAAATGACGGATTCAAAAAGGATACTATAAAGTAGGATTTTCATTTCTGTAAGATGGGATTTCATAACTATATATTTTATATTGATTCACGTTAAAATATATGTTTTCATCCACAATATCAAGTGATTGCTTACCTTACATCTGTTTTCATCCGGTGAGCTTGGTGAAGGTAGTCCGTGTCACTGTTTTGTTTCTGATTTTTGTTTGCAGGGGGAACTTGGAGCAAATGCTATATTAGCTGTGTCCATTGCTGCATGTAAAGCTGGGGCTGCTGAAAAGGAAGTATGGCAATTTGTCATTTTTTGTTTTTTTATTAAGTTCATTTAAAGTTTAATCTGGAAATAAGTAGATTTGTTCTGTCAAGTGATCATGAATATAAAAACAAAATATCAGGTTCCACTGTACAAGCACATTGCTGACCTGTCTGGAAAAACCAACCCAATGCTTCCCGTTCCTGCCTTTACTGTTATAAGTGGTGGGAAACATGCTGGAAATAATCTGGCCATTCAGGTATAGTTTCTAATTCTCTTGCTGCTTGATTTCTCAGATATTCTCATTAGTGTTTCAGTAATCTTGCGTCTATTATTTCCTATGAAGATACTTACAAACAATGAAATCAAATGTGAAAATATTTATATGATATAGTAGTTCGTGGTTCACACACTTCTGTTGTAACTAACGTTTAGTCAATTATTTGTTGTTTAACTTAATAGAATTTGACTATTGTATTTGATTCTGTTTTTAATCTGACCTTTTATTGTCAAAAGATATAGTATCTATAAAGCTGTGTTTCCCCTGATGCTTCATAGTGATTTAAATTATTTCAATTGTGAAAACTTTCTTATGTTATTCTTATTAGGAAATCATGATTCTTCCAATTGGAGCAAGCAGATTTGAGGAAGCACTACGAATGGGCTCTGAGACCTATCATCATTTAAAGGTGATTTTTCCTTTTTTTTCTCACAATCCTTTTTTTTTTCTTTCAGTTTTTGTTTTCTATGGTTAGATATATCTTCTCACAATCTCACGCTTTGTAATGCTCCCATGCTAGAACATTTCAAGTTTAATTGTGTTGCTGTTCAGCTCTCTTACAATGACTTAGATCCTATGCTTTTATTGCCTTTACTTTTGGTGCTGCTTACAGTTCTATGGCCTTTATATTTCGTTTTAATAGCTTATAAGCAATCCAATCTGTCTCTCAGCCCGTATCTATATATTCGGTGTTGGAGCAAATAATCCTAACACGCACTTGGAGATATCTTGTTTATGCTGATACAATTATTTGTATTGTTCGTGACAAAAGGGCAGGCTGTTATTACAGAAAAATGTGGGGCGCATAACTGTAATGTTGGTGAAGATGGCGGCTTTGCTCCTAATGTCTCCAGGCAAGCTTTTTATGTTAAACTCTTTGGATTTGTACAGCTTTTTAAAATTCTTTACTTTTAAAATGAATGATATGAAAAGGACAAAATATGTTTTAGGAGAAAGGAAAGAGAAAAAAAACTCCAAAACTGCTTTATATAGTATTATCTAATATGATGAGAGTCAATAATGAAGCTGGTTGGTAATTTTTTTTTATTATTTCTTTTACTGTCTGATTTGTTGGATATATAATATCTCTTGTCTCTAGAAATATATAATTATATGCTATGGGAAGAAAGGAACTCCTTTTGTTTTTGGATTCTTAATTTAACCTGCTTTGAGGAAACTATTTAACTACTGCATGTTATAACTTGCTTTGAGTATTATTCTACATGATGAATGCTGTTTAGATTAGAAAAGTGTTTAAAATTACGGCAACAAAAAACATGCTTAATTGATTCAAAAGAATTTGTGCTTAATGTTTAGAACAAGTTAAGAGTGATAGGTCATTATTTGAGGGAGAGTATGCTAAGACTTAATTACTCTCGAGAAAGTATTCTCTAATTTAATATATTGGAGTGGATTGTATGAAATCCGTGTTTGGGTAATGCTGTATTACTAAGTATGTTTTCATTCTAAAATGATTGCTTTTATTGATGTTGTGATATAATCTTATTTCTACTTCTGAGCTGACTCTTTAAAATATCATCAGTTTTAGAGAAGCCCTGGATCTTGTAAAGGAGGCCATTAGTAGAACCGGTTATAATGAGAAAATAAAGATAGCACTTGATGTCGCTGCTACAAATTTTTGTATAGGTAATTATCTGCTTTTAGATTCTTGAGAAGATGGAAATTGTTGATTCTTGCTCACTTTATCATTGCTTATTGCTCTTATAATGAGAAACTGTGTTACAACGGTTTTATGAACTGTTTTACATCATCATTTGCAAAAATTAAAAGCAGTTTATTTCACTTTGCTGTCATTGCAAAACAATTTAGACTAGCTTAGTGCATCGGTTTTGCGTTGGGATTGGTGGCTCACCGTGATTTTGCCAATCCCACTACAAAACCAAACATGCACTTATAGTTGTAAAAGTAGCAATCTTATTTGTTAATAATAGTGCTATGAAATCCGAAGTCTACCACTAATTCTGAATCTGGTTATATTTGTGTTACCTGGTATGTGTAATGACTTTTTTTTGGGTCTGTGTGTTTGATTTGGAGTTATTTTTGGTTTGCATACATTCCAAAATTTAGAGAGAGATAATTAAGGTTTGGAAGTGTAAGAGATAAATGGAAGGTAAAAAGGTTGTAGGTTGAGGCACAACGCGTAATGGTTATGGACTTCAACCTTTAGAGCTTGTCATTGACAAGCGTGGTTGACTTATGATCACATTTAATTTCATCATTAGTATTATGCTTGAGTAGTTTTTTTTTTAAAAAACTGTTTGAGTAGTTAATTATATGGAAACTAGTAAAATATTTTGCCATTTTATTCTTCTAATGCTAACACCTTTCTTCTGCGAGGCATCTCTCACCTCAAGGTGTTAATTAACCTCTAGTGCTTTTTGGCACCTTTTATCTTTCATCCTTAACCAGTTTATGCTGTTCTATGTGCATGCTTTATCCCGGAAATAGGTAAAAGATATGATCTGGACTTTCAATCTCCGCAAAAGTCAGGACAGAATTTTAAGTCAGCAGAGGATATGATAGAGTTGTACCAGGAACTGTGTGCTGGTAAATCAGTCTATCTTACCCCTTCTTACTGTGGTTGTTATAAATTATTTAAGCTTTACGTCATGTTTATTTTTTATCTTTCTTTCTGAATTTGTAGAATACCCAATTGTATCAATAGAAGATCCATTTGACAAGGAAGATTGGGAACATATCAAGTATATCTCAAGTCTTGGAATTTGCCAGGTATTATTTATTGCAAAATTAATATTTTATTGGAATTTGTCAAGTTTTACTCCATTCCTTTAAGGTTTCCACACTCTAATCTCAGAATTTTTTTTTTTTTTTTTTTTTTT
>JBBPBS010001169.1:870704-886987 GCA_037974835.1 Cicer judaicum | reverse complement strand
TTTTTTTTTTTGTATTTTATGAAATTATTAATCTTTTTTCTCTTATACCCTTGACAGTTCATTTTTCTATTGCGCTGATTTCTATCTCTGCTATAAATAGTTAGGGGTTATAATAGACAAGATAATCAATATAACATTGAAATTTGAATATGACAGATAAATAATAAAAAATTGGTACTTCAAAAGAAATAGAGGGAGTATTTGTTAAGCAGTTATTAATTTGTTGGAATTAATGAGCATTGAATCTTTCCTAGTTAATCTGTGCAGCCAAAGGTTGATGTTCTTAAGTAGGCATTACTGTTTTAGAGATTACGGGGTACTTAAATGAAAATTAACAACATACAGATTGTTAGTGTAGCAATGCCACGTTGATACATTAGTGGGTTATGTAGGAAAGGGAGGAAAAAGGAAGTAAAAACTGTAAATCTTTCCTAGTTAAGCTGTGAAGCCAAAGATTGATGTTCTTAAGTAGGCATTACGGTTTCGGAGGTTACGGAATACTTCAATGAAAATTAATAACATACAGATTGTTAGTGTAGGAATGCCTTGTTGATACATTAGCGAGTTATCTAGGAAAGGGAGGAAAAAACTGTAATACAAAATCTTTTTGTCACGTACGGTGGTTGAACATTACATTGGTTAATTATATGTTACCCTTGACTTTGAGATTTTTTGTCAATTTATTGGCTACTGATTGGAGCTTTTGATGATATGATTTCCTTTCGTGTGATGTGAGTGATTCTTCAGGTAGTAGGGGATGATCTCTTGATGTCAAATCCAAAGCGCATTGAGAGAGCAATAACCGAGACTGCTTGTAATGCTCTTCTTCTTAAGGTAACTGAATATTGGTACATGAACCTTCAATGGGTTCTTTGTCTAAGTCTAATAACAAATTTAATCTTATCTCTCAATTTGTTTTAACTTGAAGAGGATTTCTGTTTTGAATAATAAATGTTAAATTTATTTGTTGATGTCTGATGGAATGGAAACTATCCTGTTTTACAATTAAAGTTGAGGCATTGGATATCTACAAACTTTGGAAAAGGTTGCTTTTTCATGCAAATACAAAATCACAAGTTACAAAACTAGTTTATTTTAAAGAGAATAATATAAGATCACAAGTAACAAAGTTAGTCTAATTTATATGAAAGAGAAAAATATAAACGTAGATTGCCTGTAGTTTAGTTATGCTGCTGTGTTTGCACTTTTTTTCCGCTATTTCATCTGGGAGGGTATTTTAATCCTCCTGTGGTACTTCTATTTTGTTGAAGAAAAGAAACAGGAAAATGTGATTGTTTCCCATTCATTGCAATCCAGGTCAACCAAGTTGGAACAGTTACAGAGGTAATTGAAGTGGTGAAGCAGGCAAAGGAAGCACATTGGGGAGTGGTGACGTCTCACAGATGTGGAGAAACTGTAGACTCTTTCATTGCTGATTTATCTGTTGGCCTTGCTGTTGGTCAGATTAAAGCAGGAGCTCCTTGCAGAGGAGAACGTTTAGAAAAGTACAACCAGGTCTCTTTCCGGTTCTTATTCTGATGGTTTTACTGCATGGTTATAGATTATGGCTGATTCAAAAATATTTAAAAACCATATTTTTAAATTAAAACTAAGCCACTAGAAAATGACGACAGTTTTCTGTAATTGGTGATATGTTCAGTGTTGGTGGGTTTCAGATCGTGATTTGAGGAGACTTGTGTGTGTTTGTGAGAACATTTCCAGTCCGCTTTTTGTGTGCTTTTAGGATTTATTGGCCTGGCACACTATGTCTATTCCTCAAGTATACTTTTCTTTTTTCATTAAACAAAAATTGGAGATTGCATCATGCCCAAACATGACTTAGCCCACGTCGAATTATTTTATGTAGCCATATAAGTTGATGTTTTTGTCTACATACTCTTGTTTGTAAAATATCACCAGTCTATTGTAGGCGGTCATATTTTACATATATGCAAAGCATATTTCTTCTTTTCTTTTTCAAGTGAAGGTAAAGTATAACAATGAACTGAAATTTGATACAGTTACTTAGGATTGAGGAGGAGCTTGGAGATCAAGCAGTTTATGCTGGTGAAGATTGGAGGCAGTAAGAATGAACCATTTCTTCAGGTTGATTTTTTTAGATGTTTTTTTAGTTTGGTACACGAATGAGGTTGAAGTTCACAGTACAATATTTGTAAACTTTTACGATGTAATTTTTGTTTACCAAACTTTTACGATGTAGTGTTGCCTCAATTGCACCATTAGGTTTTAGGGACTGTTTCAACGAGAATTTAGGAATATACATATGCATGGTACAGTGTGGCCTGCTTTTATATTCATCAATTGTTGTGCACAGAAACTAATACTCGATATGACACTGAAAATTGTGGATGATTTCAAATCAAAATTTGTTTATGCAGGTGATGTTGGTTATAGTTATCCTGTTTTGACAATGGTCATATTTACTAGTACTACTGCAGCATACGTCATTGCTCGAAGAGTTCACATTGAATAATCTCGAGATGGTGGTAATTGGGGGTGAAGTGATCCAGAAATAAAATCCTTGACTGTACATGTAAAATGACAGAATACAACATAAAATGATTTAGTTTAGCAGTAAAAACATAGATATTAAATTTGACAAGTTGTGGTTTTGATTTTCGCTAGTGTTATATCGTAGAAAGACAAATATAAATTCATTTATAAGTTTTTTTACTTTAGACTTGTCTCTATCTTACATTTTTTTTATATAAAAAGTATAATTATTATGGAAATAGATATATTATCCATTAAGACCTTGATTATATAAGAGTAGTATTTATTAAGAATACTTAGATGAGATGGTAAAAATATCCTTAACTTAATTAAAGGTCATAAATTTATATTTAATCTTATTTGAATTGAATGATAATACTCGATTCACATAAAAAATAAGCGTAATTCTTATTTATTATATTTGTTTTTTTATGTGTTATATTAAGAAATCATAGAACAATATAAAACAAAATCGCAGAACATTTTATATATTTTAAATTATATTTTCTTTCAATTGATTTTTATTACCTGTTTTAACTCATAATTTATTCATTATTTTAAAAAATTTGATATTGATAGTTCAGATAAAATTATGTTTTATCTACAAGTGTTTAATCAACTTTGGTAAAATTTTTTTTAAATGAGTTTAATTTTAATATAATTTGTTTTGTTACATTCTTCATCAATCACAAATAATAATCTTATAAATTATATGTGATTTTCAGATATTATATTTGAGTCTAATATTTATAGTAATGTGACAATTTATAATTAATTATTAGTCTAAAATTAGTTTTATAAAAAATTCTGTTCAAAAATTATTGTGGTAAGTTATTATGTTGTGATATATATAAATAGAAAAAGAAAATACCATAAAATTATTAACATTACTTATTTTAGCTTTTAACCAATCAACATTAAGATTTATTCTCCATAATAAAATCACTTTACTATAGTAACAATTGATGCTCAAGAATTTTAAACATATTTGATCATTTTTTAAGAAAATATAGAATCTAGTTGTCAATAAATTATAGAATCTCAACTATAATTTTCTATTTTTAGATTTGTTTTTTTAACAAATACGTCGACTTTGTAAATTTCTCCCTCCTAAACACACTCTCAGAAATAAAGACTAACCTCTCTCTATTAACGTCTCCGTTCTGTTCCGATGGTTAAACGTCGGCGGTTGCAACGTGTGTCTCTTCCCCGACGGTAGTTTATCTGACAGCGGTTTTATCTCTTTTTCTGGAAACTTTTTTCACTTTCAAAACGGTTGTGTTGTAAGTAAATATTGTTCATTATCTGTTAACTCTATTCTTAGCTTTTATTTTTTGCACTGTTTATAAATAATCTTTATAATGAAAGAGGTATGTGCGTGCTTTTCAGTCTATATAACTTTTCTTTTTGTAAATAATATTCTCCTTGTAAAGTGTTTGTTTGGTTTTGCTGTTTTGAATAGTGAAACTTCTTTTGAAATATTATCTAAATTTTTGAGTTATAGTATATGTGTATTTTACGAGTCTATTTTATGAATAAAATTGTTTTGATGGATATAATTGTGGGTGTTGTATTATAATTGTCAAAATTTATATTTGAGTTTAATACGAGAATTTGACATATTATCTGTACATCTATTTTTGTTACATGAATTAACTGAATAACATGTATTACGTAGATTGGTAAGTTTAGATTGCATTGTATAGGAACCAGCGGCTAATTTTTATGGAGCGGTGCCATGACACCCCTATTCAAAATAAAATAAAATTATATAGGTAATAAAAATAGATTATTAAATTAATAGTGACAATTACAAAAATATCTCTCAAACATTTGTGGTTTTGAAAAACCTTAATGGTTTTGAGAAACTAACTTCAACCTTTTCAATTTCTAGTGTCCCTCTCCCTCTTATTCTATGAGTTCATATTCTTATCTGCAACTTATTCTCTTCACTTGAACTCTCCTGTCAAGTATCAACGTAGCTTTTTGATAAGTAATCAACTTAAATTTATTGTTACTACTCTATATCTCACATTTAAAATTTATCTTCAAAATATTGGGATATATTTTTAAACATTTTTAAAAGCTACATTGGTTTATCAAAATAATAGTGATAAATTATTAAAATATTTTTAAACTATATGATTTTGAGTAATTTGTGTCTCTTTCTTCTCCATTTAGGTACCTATCTCATATTTCCTATATATTCTCTCTTAGAAATTATACTATTAAAATATAATAAAATTAATACAATAATCTCTATAAATACATAAACTATACATAAGGATAAACTATACATATGATATAGTATGATACTATTTTTGAATTGTGAATTGTTTAAATTAATATATGTATTTTTTTAGGAGTGTACAATATTTAAACATAAAAAAAAATTAATGCATTATTTTTTCAAGATAAATTTTTTTGACAAAGATAAAAATTATAAAATGGATATATTTGATTTGATTGAACTGTGTGATTTGTGAAAATTGTGTGACTTGTGAAAATTAAAATTCTAATTTTTTTCAACTTGTCTACTATGTATGAATTGTGTGATACTCTAAAAAAAATTATAAACTTTTAAAAATTTCAATTATAATATTTCAGTTAATATTTGTCGCTCTCGACTCTCCCAAATATTTTGTGCAAGATCCGCCACTGATAAGAACTAAAGTTTATTTTACTAATTGTTTTAATAATTAAAATTGCATTTTTTAAATTATGAATTCAATTTTTAAGATTAGAACATGTATTTAAAATCTTTAATACGACCATGGTGATTCGCAGTAATTTTACAATTTCAAACCGTGAAACTATACATGCACTAATTAGTGAGAACCATTGATTATTTACAATTAAATTTACGTGTAAACTATCAATTATGGTTGTTTGTAAAATTTTGTTAACTTATTAAGCTGGTATATTGAATTTCATAAAGTTCATATTCACCGCGGTTTGTATTTGCTATGTTATAGATAATTTAATTATACGCTTATTTTATGAATATTTATTTATAAGTTATTTCTATAATAAAAAATAAAATAAATTGAATTATTTTCATAAGTTGTTTTCTTAAGTTATTTTGAAGACCTTAAAGAAATAATCTGAAAACAACTTATGGATATATCATAGTTTGTTTCCACTAGCTTTTCCAAAAACAATCTCAAAAGTGTCTATTTGAGGAGATAAACTCAAATAAATCAAAACCAAACAAATTTATTTTTGTGATGATCAAGGTTTATGGGATCATCCCTCCACTAATTTAATTATAATTTTTGTTGTATTTGCAGCTACTATTACAAAGCATGTCTGATCAGAAAGTGGATTTCAATTTGAAAGTTATTTCTCCCAACATTGGAGCCAATAGCACTACAAGAAATGGTGGAATCACAACTAGCACTGACCTTGTTGAAATCAATCTCTTCTTATTTGTAAAGATTGTCAGATCCACAAATTTGTTTGGACATTATGGCTACAACAATTGTGATCCTTATGTGGAGATCATAGCTGGGAGTTTTCAAGGTAAAACCTTGTGCTTCCGCGGCACCTCAGACCCTGAATGGAACCAAGTCTTTGCCCTTGAGAAAGGTCTAATTCAAACTGAAGAGATAACAACTGTTGAGATTCTTGTGAAGGATAATTTTCTTAGGTATAATGAATATATAGGTAAGATTTCATTGAATATTTCTGATATTTCTACAAGATTTCCAACTGATAGTGCACTAGCACCACAATGGTGTCAACTAGAGGATCCAAATGGGAGAAAATGCAGGGCAGGACTTATGATATCTTGTTAGATAGGAACTCAAGCTGATGAATCATTTCATGAAGCTTGGCATTTACAATTAGGTGATGTGCCAACTGGTGTTCAAAATACTCTCAATACTAGCTCAAGGATATACCTTATGCCTAGGGTATGGTGTCTTAGAATTACTTTGATTCAAGTTGAAGAACTGATCTTCGACGTCGAGGGCCCATCTCAAATTTTCATCCTGGCTACTCTTGGGAATTGGACTTTCACTAGTAAGTTGGCGAATATCGATAATGGAAACACAATATGGAAGGAAGAAGTTATTTTGTTTGCTGTGTCGGAGCCGTTTGATCAAATATTGAGTTTGAGTGTAGAGCAAGGTACATTGAGAAGGCACAGGAGTTTAGGGACATGTGTTTTTCCTGTGAAGAATTCAGATATGATGTCCCCTCCGTCTACTAAAACTGTCGCCGTTATGAAGAACGAAGGATTTGTTGTTGGTAAGCTTAGTATGACACTCTATTTGGACGGCAGGTATCATATGTTTGACGAGGATCCACACTGCAGCAGTGATGTGAATCCAACATCCAATATGCTTTGGAGACAGAGCATTGGAGTTTTTGAGATGGGGATATTGAATGCTACCGGACTTCCAGCGATGAAATCGCCTGGCCGTACTGATGCATATTGTGTGGCTAAATATGGCTCGAAATGGATTCGGTCGAGAACTGTTGTTAATAGTCTTTCTCCAAAGTGGAATGAACAATACTCTTGGGATGTTTATGATCCATGTACATTTATCACAATTTGTGTGTTTGATAATAATCACTTAGATGAAAGAAATATAGCTGCAGGAGCAATGGATACAAGGATAGGGAAGGTGAGAATTCGTCTTTCGGAAATGGGAATCAATAGAATTTATATATATTCTTATCCACTTGTTGAACTTCAACCTTCTGGGTTGAAAAGGATGGGAGAAATTCAATTGGCTTTCAAGTTTACTTGTCCAGATATGTTTAACATGTGTATGATGTACACATTACCGATGCTTCCGGGACAACATTTCTCCAATCCGCTATCTCCAACTCAGTTATTTGGATTAAGGAGACAAACTATCATGCTTGTGTTGTCGAAAATGAGCAAAGCTGAACCGCCATTGAGAAGAGAGGTTATTGATTATATGTTAGATTCGCGCGAAATCGTGTGGAGTATGAGGAGATGTAGAGCAGATTTTGAAAGGATTAATGTGTTTGTAAGTTGGTTGGTTGGTATATACACTCAATTCAATGAGATATGCAAGTGGACAAATCCTATTTCAACAATTATAATTTGGTTGGTGTTCCTTATTGTGATAATCTACCCTCAAAATTTGATGCCAGCAATGTTTTCCTGTCTTATACTGCATGTGTTACAGCAACTTGAAAGGAAGCCAAAAACACTGTCACATGTAGATTTGCATTTGTCTCATGTTCATACAGCAAGTATAGATGAACTAGAAGAAGAGTTTGATCCAATGCCGTCGAAATTCGGGGATGTCATCATGCGGAATAGGTACGATCGGTTAAGAGTTGCGGCTGGGAAATATGTAACATTGATGGGTGAGTTTGCAACTAGAATGGAGAGATTGCAATCTCTTTTGAGTTGGCATGATTCAATAGCTACAGTGTTGGCTATGATTTTGTGTTTGATAATTGGTATTGTTACTTTGATTGTTCCTTTTCAAGGTCTTGTCTTTGTTTGGTTGCTTTATTTGTTAAGGCATCCAATATTTCGTTCACCATTTCCTCCATTTTATGAAAATTGGATTAGAAGGATGCCTTCAAAATTAGATAGCATGATGTGAAATTGCAACTTTGTCTCTTTTTTATTGGTAAGAAGCCAACATTTATGTAGATGCAATTTGCATAGTTTTGTGATTAATACTTTATTTAATTTTATTATCTCACTACTAATAATCAATTTATACTTTGGGCTTCATGTTTTTTATTTGTTGTGATGCTTCCAAATGATATAATTATATTGGATATTCTTTTATGTTTTGATTCTGAATCATATCATGTTCTCATTGAACTGATAAATTTAGCAAGTTCCTATTCAAATAAATAAATAGAATAAAAATTAGCAAGATAAATTTTGTGTTATTTGCCTTGTGTGTCATTTAACTTGTTAGAGGAGGAGTTTTCTTCTACTACTTGTTTTATTTTATTAATTACGATTCTATCATCAAGCTTAGAGTAACTAATCTTGAAGTATATATACAACTTATTTCCCTTCATTTTAGAACAATGAAAATGAAGCCTCCTATCTATAGTATTGAGCATTTTTACTCTCATCTTCTATACATTACTACTCCACTTCACATATAATTAATTGGAGAAAATTTATCTGCTTTAAATTATTTAGAGAAAATCTGGTGTTATTTTTTATCGTGTATGAAATTCGAGTTTTCATAAAAAAAAAATATTTTTATTCAGAGAAGTGATTATAATTTATAATATATAAAAAAAAATACTTTTAAAAATGCCAATAAATAAATGCTCAAGTTAAATATATTTTAATGCATCATAGATAGTTTCCACCACAAAAATAAAGTTAAATTGCGTTTGCCGGGAGTCGAACCCGGGTCTATTTCTTGGAAGGCAATTATCCTAACCGTTGGACTACAAACGCCTGCTTATAATTATTCTTATTTTAATTTTATTCATATTATATTCTCATTCACCTTTATGTAATATGTCATAATTATTCAATCATATATTTAGACAGGTCACAATTCCATCATTAAAAATTATAAGATGTCTAGCATATTTTTGTCAATCTATCCTAAAAAAAATGCCACGTAATTCAACAAACTTTGTTGCTTCTACAAATGCTAAAGCTGTAGAACTTTTTCATTGTTAATCCAACCATGAATAAATAAAAGTACCAAATTTGAAAATCCCAACCCAACTTTTTCAAGTGCAAGTTACCTATCCTGATTAAAATTTAGTTACTCGTACTGTATTTATTTATTTAAATAAATTATATATGTCTGACACTGTATAACATATGTGCAATTCCTATACAACATTTTCTTAGTATTATTAGATGAAGAAATAAAAAAGACAAATGCATGGGAATGACATTTGAAGTGTCTGTCAACGGTTCTCATTCAACCAAATAAAATATCGTTTTCACTGTCCTGTGTCCCTCAAATAAAAAAGAACGGTGCAAATCACTAAATCGTTTTGGAAAAAAATAAAAATAAAAAACCCTTTGATTGAGTGATGAGTCTCCCCCACCTATTATTACAAACTCATTCATTCAACTTGCAACTTCGACATCAATCACACAAAAATGTTCCTTGTCCTTTATTAAACGACAAATTTCACATGAAAATTCAAATATAATACAACAAGTTTTAGTAAATCATAAAAATCAAATATTAACATAATATATCGCTATTTTGATCTCTTGAAACAATGCCTACAAAATATTTAAATATACAGCTATATGTTAAAAACTATTTGTTTGTGAAATATCACGACCATGATTTTGTTTTTGTTGATTAAAAAGAAATAAAAAGTTGACCAATTTGTTAGTTTGACCAAAAACATATGTGCAATTATATTAATAACTAATCAAATTTTTCGTGATGCATTTTTGCTAGAAAACTTCATGACATTCAACATTTCAGGTAAATATATCAAAACTACCAACAACAAAAATTTAAGGTATTTTTTGTTAGTAATTTTAAGACCTATTCGATTAATAAAATACATAGCAGAATATTCAATATATATATATATATATATTATGACTTTATAAAGTAAAATAACATTTTCTTTACTCAACTAAAACTAAAAAAACCATGGTGCCTATATTATTTATAAAGCAAACCTAACAAGTGTCTCAAACGTCTTTGTTAGTGATTTAAATACATAATTATATCCTTAAATATGTATGAGAATTTTTTATAATTTTAATATATTTAAAAATTATATTAAAAATATCATTCACGCATTCAAAAATCAAAATTACAATGGAGACAACACGTCACTATCACATATAAATTGTTGTAGACTAATGATTAAAATTATCTGAAATTCTAACGACAAAAAATGATATTTTTCTTAGTTATAAGTAATACAATTATCTTGATATTTAAAATTCAGACAATAACTCAATAGATAATAATTCAATTAAAATAAATAAAAAAATAAAAATGTATCTCTAAAATTAATTAATCTACACCAATCAAATTGTTATTTCAACGATAAAAATAAAAATAATCTTTAATTTATATTTTTTTCAAATGTATTATTATTCACCATTAAAATTTCAATTGTACTTTTAAGATATTGTGAAAATCACAATTTACTCAAAGTTAATATCTTGTGAAGTCTATGTCAATCATTACAACATGATACACTCTTCTCACTTCTGAACCACACATATTCATATATCACAACACAACACATACACACAAATTGTGTGCAATGGCTTCTTCTATGGCTGCTATAGGTGTTGTCAAAGTGCCACACTCTTCTTCTTATTCATCAAATGTAGCAAACAAAGCCATTCAACAAAGCAACCTTTCATTCTCATCATCACACCTCTCAGGCGACAAGATTGTAACACTTTCAGGTGCAGGAAGAGGAAGGTGCACCCACAAGCATGTGATTGTTACTCCAAAGGCTGTTTCTGATTCACAGAACTCACAAACTTGCCTTGATCCAGACGCCAGCAGAGTGAGTTTATCTCATTTTCTTTGCTTTCTTTTTTTTTTGTTTTTTCTTCCATTTTCAAAATGGTTAATTTTCAATCATATATTCATTATCTCAATGTATTAAAAAATGGGTGTTTTTAATTTGAAGTTGGGACCTAGTAATTAGTATTTAAATTTGCTTGATATATGTATTGAAATATGATTTAGTATTCTTTTATGTTTGGTAGTTGTTTGGATCAAAACCCATAATTGAATTTGATGAAATTGTGAATGAAATGTGATGATGATGATGATAATAGTGTTGAATTTTTAGAGTGTACTTGGCATTATACTTGGAGGTGGTGCTGGTACTCGTCTTTATCCACTCACCAAGAAGAGAGCAAAACCAGCTGTTCCTCTTGGAGCTAACTATAGACTAATTGATATTCCTGTTAGTAACTGTCTCAATAGCAACATATCAAAGATCTATGTTCTTACTCAATTCAATTCTGCTTCCCTCAATCGACATCTTTCTCGTGCTTATGCAAGCAATTTGGGTGGCTACAAAAATGAAGGTTTTGTTGAAGTTCTTGCTGCTCAGCAGAGTCCTGAGAATCCTAATTGGTTTCAGGTATAACACTTCCTTCACTCTATTTTCAATAGTTTTTTTGTCTTTATGTTTTCGTTTTTGAATCGCTTGGTTTTTTTAGATAGTTAAATGTTAGTTGTCAGTATCTTATGTATGTTAGTAGTCAAGGTTTGAACCTTGAACCTCTTTCGTGTGTTTTAGCTCAACCACATGAATTTTGATGTGTTATGTTTGTCTTGGAAATTTAGTACTTTTCCAATTAAAATGTGTCTCAAGTTATTGGCATTTCTTGATGGCCTTTGAAAGCTATGTTTGGATTCACATTTGGACGTGGAAATTGTGAAGCTACAATTAGTAGTCGCGCGTTTAGACTCACTCTTTGTGAAGTGTTAATTGATATGGCAATTGCAGGGTACTGCAGATGCTGTGAGGCAATACTTATGGCTTTTTGAAGAGCATAATGTATTGGAGTTCTTAATTCTAGCCGGCGACCATTTATATCGAATGGATTATGAGAAATTCATCCAAGCACATAGGGAAACTGATGCTGATATCACAGTTGCTGCATTGCCAATGGATGAAAAGCGTGCAACTGCTTTCGGTCTAATGAAGATCGATGAAGAAGGACGCATAATTGAATTTGCTGAAAAGCCAAAAGGAGATCAGTTGAAAGCTATGAAAGTGAGAGTCCATATAAAATGTCATATTTGTTCATTTTTAACTAAATAATTGCTTAAAAAAGTTACTTCTTGTCTATTAGGTTGATACTACCATTTTGGGTCTTGATGATGAAAGAGCAAAGGAAATGCCTTTTATTGCTAGCATGGGAATATATGTTATCAGTAAAAATGTGATGTTAGACTTACTTCGCGACAAGTTTCCTGGCGCAAATGACTTTGGAAGTGAAGTGATTCCGGGTGCTACTTCCATTGGAATGAGAGTATGTGCTCCTTCTACTTGTAGGCTGCAATTTCTAAGAATATTGAAATGCAGTGAGAATTTATGAGTTATAATCTTTCTATCAAACTTTCATAGGTGCAAGCTTACTTATATGATGGTTACTGGGAAGATATTGGTACTATTGAAGCTTTCTATAATGCAAATCTTGGAATTACGAAAAAGCCTGTGCCTGATTTCAGGTAAATAAATAAACAGACTATTGCTATGATATTGTGAATGTATTCAATGGTTATGATGTTTATGGATTTTGATTGCAGTTTCTACGATCGTTCATCTCCTATTTACACGCAGCCACGATATTTGCCTCCATCTAAGATGCTTGATGCCGATATCACTGATAGTGTTATCGGCGAAGGATGTGTGATTAAGGTAAACCTTTACCTTCTTCTTTATCTGTATCTGTTTAACAAATGCGAAAAACTACTAACCTTGCATTTCATTTTTTTTGGTTCCTTAGAATTGTAAAATTTTTCATTCTGTGATCGGGCTGCGATCTTGCATATCAGAAGGTGCGATTATCGAAGATACTTTGTTAATGGGGGCAGATTATTACGAGGTAAAACGCATTCACTCATTTGCTTGCGAAGCAAGTTACTACAATGATTTAATAATCCTAACTGCAACATTAATTTTTCTGATTTTCAGACTGATGCTGATAAAAGATTTTTGGCTGCTAAAGGCAGTGTTCCGATTGGTATTGGCAAAAACTCACATATCAAAAGAGCAATTGTCGACAAGAATGCACGAATCGGAGAAAATGTTAAGGTTATATACACTTTCATACCTTATTTATGTAAAAATGTTACTATATCACTGTTTTTTTGAAATCTAACTATGGTTTTTTAATTCTCAGATAATTAACAGTGACAATGTTCAAGAAGCTGCAAGAGAAACAGATGGTTATTTCATTAAAAGTGGGATTGTCACAGTAACCAAGGATGCTTTAATTCCTAGTGGAACTGTCATCTAGAAGACTAAAATTTCATCTTTTGTATCATAATGTGAGAGAGCTTGTTTTCAATGTGAAGGGTTTAAATAGTTCTGTTTCCACATCTATCATATATATGCATGCAGCATGATATATTTATTTTATGATAGTTGCTTGTAAATAATAGCAGAAGAGAGGACTCTCTTTTTTTATTAGTCATGTTGTAACTAAAATCAATTGAATAAAAGTTGTTTTAGTGTATGTTTGCTTTTCCATTTGTACCATAACAAATACATGTCCATATTATTGCACTGTTTTGTAGCTTATGTAGATTCACTGTAGAAATGCATTGAAACACTAGAATTAGACTTCTAATGCAGATCCAAACAATCGCAAGCACACATATGGTTTTGCCACTATTATGATATAAAATAATAATAAAAATAAAAAAATAAAAGAGTTTTCTATGTGGTACCTCCACTTATATCTTTCACCTACTCAATACATTTAAAAAGATTATTTTATCATTTTTACTCTACATAAAAATAAGAAATTCTAGAATAGGAAATTTTTGGAAAAGGAAATTTGGTAAATTTAAATATTTTTGAAATAGAATAGTAAATTTCAAAAAAAAAATAGTCTCATTTTTTTAAATTAAAATTTATATTTCAAAAATTTGAGTAAAATTATAAATTTTCGAAACATTTGAAATTTTCATATTCTTTGAAATGTAAATTACGTTTTAAAAAATTGGTTTTCGAAAAAATCATGTTTTAATTTTTTGAAAATTCTTAAATAAAAATGTTAAAGGTATTGTTGAAATTTTCAAATTAATTCAAACTTAATACGTAATTTCCAATTTAAAAAATAAAAAATTTCAAACAATATGAAATTTTTGAAATAGAAAATTCCATAAATATAAAAATTAATTAATATTTTCAAAATAAGAAATTACAAAAAAAATATATAACTATTTAAAATAAAATTTACATTTCAAAAAATAATATAACCATTAAAGAGTTCGAAATGTAAGTAAAAAATGACAAGTAAAAAACTAAAAAAAAAATATGTTTGAGACGTTTTGGGCTTTCGGCCCGTGTATAAAATAGGTATAAGTGAATTTATCCTCCTTCTTGAGTTTTCAAAAGTCTCTAATGTTTGTCCTGATTAATCAATTTGAATTTACTTTTTTTGTTGAAATACGCTTTAGCAATTTAGACTTGTATTGAAGAATATAGAAAGAGAATAAATTGTCTAAATATATGTAGTGTAGCATAGCATGAAGAAATAAAACTTGATTGTTTTGGGCTTTTGGGCCGTGTACAACAATGTGCCAATCACCACAACCTCATTCACCAATGGTTTGTCATTCTAACAAAAATCAACTCGTGACAAAACAAATGGATTTTGGACTTACTCTAGATGAATGGACATAATGTAATTTCATATTTTAATTTGTTTATGAAATTCCTTCATGCAATCATCACTGGTAGACATTGAATAAATGAATTATCTCACTTATATTGTATTTAACATTTTTTTAAATTTAATGTAAGACTGTTACTCATATTTAATACATTAATACGTTAATTAAAACTTTTTATTTTAGAGATTAAAACTTCAAACTCAATCATACTCTCAGAGAAATGGATTAGTATGCTAATTTTAATTTTCTTAAAGACCTTTTCACATCTTATATTTTTTTAAAACTACATATATGTCTTGGAAAGTATACTAAAATTGTGCTTTTTCAAAAATATAACCTTGAATTATATATGAAAATTATTTTTTTCATGTGTACACTTTGAAAGTGACATCAATGAAGAAAAAATAACTCTCATTTTTTTAGAAAGATTGAATCTTGAATGGTGAGAAATATATACCGAGAATTTTTAATAGACAGTGGTCATAGGATGAAAAACGATCATCTACTTTTACGGTGAGAAATATATACTGACTTTATTTCTATCTCTTTATATTATTATTTTTCAAAAAAGAAATACATAAAATTTATATTAAGATTATCCTACCTTTTCCACCATAAATTTGAATGATTTGTTGAAAAAGTGCAATATGAAATGAAAAAAAATAAAATAATAAAAATTGCATTATTATTAGAACCCGTGAAGTAAATAGATCATGAATTTAGATAATTTGAACTTGTTCAGTGACCTGCAAGCATAATGTACCTTTTTCCTTTGACTCAAATGTATTTTGACTTTGCTTTTATAATGTCTTTATTATTAAATAATGTGTTGCCAACTTGCCATACATAATACTGCCACATGAGATCTGAGTGTCTCTGTTCTGATTTTGAATGTTCATAGCGTATGTAGAAGAGATCGTAGTACTTCATACGTACCTTACTCTGCAACATTTATTCATTTCTATTCAATAATACTCCCTACTACTATAAACAAATTTCAAATATCTGTCACATTTGATTCTCTTATTTTAAATATTTTTATTTTTGTTTTTTCTATCAAAATTTTGAATTTTAAAATAATAATTTAACATATTTAAAATAATTTATAACACAATCTTATTATAATATTAATCATTTATATATATTAATTAATTAAATTATAAAAATAAAAATTATTTAAATTTAAAATTAAGTATTTATAGAATTTTTATTGCAATTTCATGTGTTAATTATTTTATATTATTGTATCATGTGTCATGCTATTTAAATAATATTAAATAATTATATTTTAATTTTAAAATTTAATAAAAAAATTAAAAAAATTAATTTTTAAAATAACATAATCAATTGTATGAATTGATAAAAATAAATAGATTAAAATTATAATTAAATTCTATAATTTATTGTACATTATATTAAATATTAGAG
>JBBPBS010001169.1:828839-856221 GCA_037974835.1 Cicer judaicum | reverse complement strand
TTTATTTGAAAAATTTGTTGATTTTTTTGAATTTAAAAAAAAAAATATTATTGATATTTTAAAATATAAAATATCAAATTATCACTTAAAATTAAAATAAAAGATCAATTCAAAAAAAATATAAAAAATTAAAATATTATCTAAAATTAAATTAAAATACTACAGAAGTAATTTAATTTATTATATATTCGAGTTATAAATTTTGTAATTATAAAAAATAAATGAAAATTATCTACCTGTATAAAAGAGGTGATTGATTATAAATATATTAAAAGAAAGAAGTTAAAAAAACATAATAGTCAGAAGATCAGAAGTAATATTCCATTCTCAATCAATCCTATCTATCTATGTGAAGTCATGCCATGCGCGTAATACACAAAGTACTATACTTAATTAATAGCTTTAAAAGCTTCAACATAAATTAAATTAAATGATAGCCACAGAAAACATTCATCGAAGATGCAGCCAAACCTGCAACTGCAAGCTAATAAAACTACATCATCACATTTAATTAAGTAAGCAGAACAAATAGCTATAGGTAGCTAGCTATATAGCTATGTTATGTATCCATGTAGCATCATGGCATTGCAGCTATATAGCTTATAGCTATGAAAGCAGAGAGTAAGAAACGCATTGTGATCTGTGTTTGAAGCAGGAGAGACTAGGGACTAGAGAGAGCAGTACTTCATAGAGATATAGCTACTTCCTTACTGTCTTCTTTTTTTTTCTTACATTTATGTATACTTCCCAATAAAGAACATCTTGTCTTTACCTCTTTTCTTTCCATTTCATAAAGTTATTTTTTATTTTTTTATAACTATTCATCAATGTACTCTATACAATATTACTATTTTTTTATGAATTTCTTTTTCTCTTCAACAAAAAATTTTTATTTAAAAATAATATTAGACTATTTAAAAATAATTTTTATTTAAAATTTTTATAAAAATAATTTTTTATAAATGTACTCTATAATAATTTTTTGTGAATATATATCTTTTTATAGCTCATTTAAACGTCAACAAAAATTTAAATAATTTTTTATTGTTAATTAAAAATTATTTTTATTTATAAATTATTTTTATATATATACGTTTAATCATACAAGAGTTGTTGATACTTTGCTATGTACTTACACCGACAGTGTCCTTTTCATTATTATGATACATAGTGAACAGTGTTTGTCATGAATTATATTAGTAGAAACATTGTTATAACCATCAAGTTAAGTATTAAACCAGGACATATTGTTGTACTTTGCATACGTAATGATGATGAAGATACAATAAATATATATACTAGCTAATAAATGTACTTGCATCAAATACTTTTTATAAATATAAATAGGAGAAAAATGTATTTAATATTAATTATAATTAAATATATTAGTTTTGTTTTTATTTTTATTATAATATTATAAAGTTTTTATTTAATTTAACTCGAAGTTAAATAGTGTTTTCACCGTGTTTTCCTTACTATTCACATTGTTATACTCATTTGAAATTTGTAATGTTTCGATGACCCATCACTTTTTATATGAACGTGTGTAACTTCGAATATAGATAATTTATAAATATGTAAAGGATCAAAGCATGCTTCACCAATAATTTTTCTATTTTGCTTCCAAGAAAATACGTGACAAATGCTCTTTGTCATTGTTTACTTGTAAAACTAAAAAGTAATGATACTCGTCTCAACACAATTTTTCAAAACACCATCAACTAAAAGATTTAAGTAGAGAGTAATAAAATCAGGGAAATGAAATCTATACACAAAACTAAACATTAACATTGTTTAATAATACAGATGGTTTTTCATTTTTATGTTATATATTTTATTTTGTTATGTGTTTATATAATCTCTCATTCCACACACAAACTCGTTGATAAATGGTGTATAAATATAGTAACGATTTTAATGTGTTAAGATAATGAACTTGTTGGATCATCCACAAACCACACTATAACTCCATCCTTCTCTTGAAAGTTTAAATAAAATAATTTCTAAGTTACATTTACAAATCTAAAAATTCAATATAATTGTTTCTCTAACTCTAATAAATTTTTTTTTATGAATCGGTATATTATTTGTAAAATTATGTACTTTAACAAAAAAATATCTTAAAAAAAACACGATTTCATTATTTATAAACATTTTATATTCGCCAAAATTAATAACAACAAATCCAACATTTTAAACAAATGTCATTTTGTTGATAAATTTGATAAATGATAATTATTTATTATAATTTTTTAATAATATAAACTTTTATTAAATAAAAGCTTATTTAGCTATAGATGTAAAGTATCTCTACATGCACTATTTTCGTCTTAAATTAATATTGCATGTAAATAATATTCATTTAATATTTTTTTAATATCAATACATAATATCCGAATTCGTTAAACCTAATATCACAAATAAAATGACAAAACGAAATCTACAAAATGAATTTCATTAATTCCTATATATTGGTTTTCATGGAAAAAATTTACTAAAAAAATCATTTTAATTTGAAACTATAAGATCAAAATTAATGTAAGAATATCATATATAATAATAACAAATATATCAAATGAAAATATTTATATAATAAAATGGTTAGAAGATTAATTCTCGACTACACAATTATATATGAATAGTAAAGAAAATCATATGAATTTTTTAAATAATTTTTAATTATAATAATTTATATATAATTATATATGTAATCAAAATTTAACTCAATCATTATTGTTATTATAAAACTATTCTTTAGTGGGGATGATAACTAAAGCATATGTTACTAAGATCACTAAAGGTGACATTTTGACTCTCATTAGCATTTACTTAAAAATAAATCAAATGTAATGTTGGACGTGTCAATTTAAAAAAAAATACAATTTTATGATAATTATTATTATAAGCAAAACAAATTTATAATATTATATAAAGTAAATGTTGGACGTGTCAATTGAAAACACTTTGATATGATAATTATTATTTTTAGTCTAATTTATCCTTATAACAATAACGACAAGAGGGAATTTAAGTTAAAAAATCCTTATAATAATTAAATACTCCTATAAAATAAACTCCCTTTTCTTGACAAGATAATAACCTCTTTTTTTTAATACTACCTTCAATCTCTATTATAAATAAAAATAGAGATTTTTTTAGTTTCATTTATAAAAAAATTGTAACTTAAAAAGTTTCATTTATAGTTTAAATAATTTAAAATTTGTCTTCAATATATTAATAGATACATTTAATATATCAAAGTTTACTATAAAAGAATATTAATAATCAATCGTTTATTTTACTCACTTAATTTTAAAAATAATTTGAGTTTAATTTAATATGTTAAATCCAAACTAAATTTTACTAGCAAGCATGAGTATGCATCTTATTGGACTGACACAACGCGCCAACTAATAATATATAAATAGAAAAAATACGTGGAAATGAATCAATCGTCAAAGCAACAATAACAATAACAATAACAATAGAAGTGAATTTTGTTGTTGTAAAGATTAGATACAAAAAAGGAATTTAGAGTTTAAATGAATGTGAGGGTAGTAATAATCCTCCTACTCCTCTTCCTCCTCCTGAAATTGGGTAATTAATAAATTCTTATATTATACGAATGGTATGCTACTTAGTACTTACTGTACACTAAAATCCAATAAGTGTATAGAAGAGTCATTAGATGAGATAGCGACGTGAGTTCGATTAGCAACCATGCTGTTAGCATGAACATGACCTTCTTCTCTAACAACAACTGTAACACACAACTCCGCCGCAGGTTGATGTATGTCCCACACTCTCAACAAACCAGCACTACTAGAATATGTTATTACGTATCCCAGGTTCATGCACCCTAACAAACCCCTCAACAATGAACTTCTTAATCGAAACCTACTCACGCGCTCAAATGTACACACGCGCCTTACTGTCCCCATACCATTCCTCTCCACTACCACAAATAACTCCTCGCTAACATCCAACGAACCCACCACGAAACCCGTTGTGGACCCCACGTCACGTAATAAAACCTCTGGGTTTCTTAAGTTGAAACAAACCAACGTCGAACTCGTGCACGCCACTACAAATTCTCCTTCCGTGACTCGTACTCGACCCACCGGTTCAACTAACTCGGTTAACATATGCCATCCTTGAACCGTTTCCGGGTCAGTTAACGAACCGCCAACAAACACACGCTGTTCCGTTTGAGCGTTCCATATTTGAAAAGCTCCACCCGCATGTCCCGCAAATAAACCCACCCACCATAGGCGACAGCCAGCAAATTCAACTAATACTCCGTTGTTAACGACATCACCAAGGATAGCGCGTCGAGCAAGGATGGGCCCGGGTCCAGGCCCATTAAGAATTGCCACGTATACATCTCCATCAAATCTTGCAAACGCGAGAGTAGAATTCTCATTTGAAATTACGATTCCCGAAACAGATTGTGAGAAGGGGCCGAATAGATGACCGTGGGTGGACCAGAAAGTGGTGACGTGTGCGCCGGTGATGAGATCGAACAAACGAACGGTGCCGTCGACGAAACCGCAAGCGAGGTGGGTATCGGAGAGAGTGAGGGAACGACAGATGAGGGTTTGATGGTGATCACCAGGGTCGTATTGTGGGACCACTAAGGCGTGTGTACCTGTACGGAAGTTCCTAGCCGTTCGATGCCAGTAGATGTATTCAAGATGCCACGTGTCTCTTAATTGATAGGTTCTGCGCCAGATGCGTCTCGTGAGTTCCTCCCACAGTAGATTCGAGCGCGACACTTCTCTCCATGTAGAACAAACCTGCATGCATTCTCCAATCATAAAACATCAAAAACCATATTATGTATCAAAATAATTATATATTCCTATTATAATATAAATAAAGGTGGGGAATTATTTGAAATTAAGCGTGAAGGGTGATGACACGATGATGTTATACTAGATTGTGATGTGTTGTTCTTATTCACAGGGAAAGTGCGATTGCGACAGACAATGCTATTAGTCTATAAATAAAGTACCATTTTTCACATTCTTCTTAGATATACATATTTTTAGCCTTCACAATCAAAACAAATCTATGTGTCTTAATCTCTAGTTATCGAATATCGCTAACACTCGTTAGAAAATTAAAAATACAAGTTTTATATGATAAATTAATTGAATCATATTATGATAATAGTAGTTAAGAATTAGATATATTAAAATGAAGAGGGAGGAGAATGGAAAATTTAGAAGAAAATATAGATGTGGTCCATAGTATATAGTATAAGATATGGGGTAAGATAAGGAAAGAAGTCAAAATCTTAGTTGGTGTTGAAGTAGGCGTGTGTATGATATTAAAAAAAAAAGATGGTATCAAAAGCGTGCTTCCCCACAAGCATTTCACTTTCATTTCCAATAAAGGTATGGTCAAGCCTCTGTCTTGTTTCAACCATCGAATCTATCTACTTCTACAAAACACTCCTCCAACAAGCCAAAAGACAAATCAAACTCCACTCATCTTACTTCCCTTGCTACATCTTCCACAAACATATTATTATGTATAATATCAAATTTAGTTTCATATCAAAATTCAATTCAATTCATCATTTACTAGTGCATTCATAGAGCTATTCATGCATAATTTAATTTAAATTTACTATAAGGATGTACTCATTTTTAATAATTACGAAAATAAATTATTCATAGTCCAATTTGTAAAAAAAATGTTATAAAATAAATAATTATTTTTATTTTTAATCAATTTTTTTTTATAGTTGTATCATTTAAGTGTTTCATAATTGACAATTTTGAGAAACATGTACATTATTGAGAAACATGTACATTATTGACAATTTTATGTAAAATGTACTTTTCTTAATTTATGTACTTTTGTTAATTGGATGTTACATATAGTACTATTTTACTTAAGTTAATTTAATTAATTTATTGGGAAAGAAACCTATAGAGAGAACTACTTAGATAGATACAAAAGGAATGGGGTAAGGATTGGACTCCATGTGACTTTTGGCTTTTATACATATGCTGCTTCTTGACCAATGAATGCCATTAATACTTTATAGTTAAAGTATTATTTTATACAATTTAAAACAGAGAAAGACAAATCCTTGAAAATGTTTTCAAACCTAAATGAGTAGGTGTAAAGTTTTTCAAAATCACAAACAACCCACTAATATTGAAATTATTAACCTCTTTCTTTTTATAAGAATGCGGTCAATTGTAATAAATAAATGTTAACAAGTGTAAGAATAAAAACATTTCTTATATATAAATTTTTTTAATAAAAATATATTCAAAGCTTAAAAGATTCAAATTATACTCTATTCAAGAGAAAATTATTTTTATTAAGATAATGCTAACAAATGCATTTAAAAATACAAAAATAAAAATTTACATTAAAAAACTAAATAGTAAACCTTTCAAAATAGTCAATTTTTAATATATTATTCAATATATTAATTCTATGTTGGAATGTTTAACAAGTGCCACATTCACTTGTTATATAGTATTTTTCATTTATTTATATAAGGAAAGAATAGGGTAAATGTATTAATTTTTAGGTTAGCAAAGAAACACTAATTAATGAGAGCTCTTCTTCATGGTACATGATTTTAGTTTAACTATGCAATTAACCTTGATCTACAAATATAATCTTAGCACAAATCCAAGTAGCTAGAGAAGAGTGGAGACACACCCTTCCAACTCAATTGAATGATTTAAGAAAGATATATCTTTTTGGTACAATTAGAGAAAAATAATAATTTATTTCATAGCACAGTTAATCTAAATAATAATTTAATAAAGAAAAAGACTATGTGGTCATGAAATATGCCACTAGATAAATAGAAAGCTATAGCTGGACCAAAAAATTTATATTTTTAATGTTCTAGCTATATATAGAAATATAAAAAAATAGCATTTAGTTGCAAGGACGCTAGTAATGAGACATAAATCACTATTCATATTTCCCTCCTTATGTTATTTAAGAAAACAATCCTTCTGGAACAAAGTAAAAAAGCTACTAACAACATGTTTTTAGATAGAAAAAAGGCATTCCATGGATCTTTTGGCCTAGATAGCTAGAAAAAGATGAGTCAAAAAAGGATTCATGCCAAGAAAGGGAAACAAAAAATTCAAAGACAAAGTAACCCTTTTTAATTTATTTTTTAAAAAAAATTGAAAAAGGAGGTCCAAGTTTGAGACAGAACAACAACATTGCAAGAAGAAATTACATATACCCTTTTGGTGAAAGGGACACACATTTAGTTTGGAAAATGACCCGCGTAAAAAGTAGCCGTTTTTAAGGAACAGTTTTTTCTAGGATGCTTGAAAAGCATCTAAATCCTCATTTTTCTTTCTTAATCCAATAAATTTAGTGTATTAATTTATTACTTATAGGTCTAAAGTTTTTTTTAATCATCATCGTATCACAAGAAGGTAATAGCAAATAAACAAAAAAATTGATCCTTTTAATATTAATATGTATATATCAATATTACTTAAAATGATACTTTATTTCCTATTTTTAACTTATATAATATAATAACAAAAAAAATTTAAAAAAAGAATCTGCATATATTGCTGCAGGTTGCAATATTACATAATGTTTGACTTGACCAATATTTTGTCCATTTTCGGAACTGAAAAAGTTATCAGTTACACATGCTTGAGATTCCACTTACAAGTTAAATCTTCATTCTTAAGCAATGAAATTATTCATATGTAATTTAACATTTATAAATCACAACCCATTTGAATAAATAATAAATGATTAATAAATTAACAATTTTTTCCAACACACATTAATATTAACATTAATATTATTACTTAAACATTAATTAATATAAAAAAAAAAAGAGAGAAGATGAAGAAACATGGTAGAATAAAGAATTATAAGAAAATGTGACCTGAAAAATAGTGGAAAGAGCAGAAGCAGCAGAAAGAGGACCATGAATAAGAGAAGAATCAATGGCAACTTGAGTAGCTAATGATTGAACAGCAGGTGCAGGCCAAACTTCATTGCTAGCACGTTGACGAGAGGAAGAAGGTGCTTCAAATATTTCATTGCTAGGACCACCAACAATGTTATTATTATTATTATTATTATTGTTATTATTATTATTATTATTATTATTATCATTATTGTTATTGTTGTTGTCAACATTTGAAGATGATGCAAGTTGAGGTGATGAAGAAGAAGAAGAAGAAGAAGTTGAAGACATGAATGAGAGTAGTGATGAAAGGGTTTGAAAAAGGAAGGAAGAAGTAGAAACAAGACCGGAAAGGAACAAAGACAAAAAGGTTGGAGATAAGGACACAAACTCAGGGACCCCAAAACAAACTGTCTCTCAATTTTTCCTTTTAAATATTTTTTTTATGTCTCTTTGATTTACTAATAAAATTCTAAATCAATCATATTCTATTCTCTTTAAATGCTAAAATAAATGCCCTTACTTGTTAAGATAATGTTAATTTAATTAATATATATCTTCTATGGAAATCTATACTTTTAGATAATAATAATAATAATAATAATAATAATAATAATAATAATGTTAAATTAATAAAGATATTTGATAAATATACTTTAAAAGTTATTTTTATAAATGATTGTAATTTATTGATAATGTAAATTTTTTTCTATAAATATTATATAATAATTAAACTCATATAAAAATGTTGTGTTGGAAAATAGTGTATTTGATTTTCTAAAACTTTAAAAATTGTTATTTTCAATGTAAAACTTGAGTGATCTGATTTAAAAAAATAGTTGTTCAAAAATAAATTACTTTTTATATTTTAAAGTAATATTTTTTTAATTGTATCATTTAATTAATATTATTATACGTATCACTTTTAAATTAATATATAAACTAATAATTAATAAAAAAATATTTTAATAAAAATATTATTATATTTTTACTATATACTATTTTTTTTACTATATGTGAAATATTTAAATAAATCATTCATTGTAAAACGTAAAATTGAAAAGAAAAAGAAAATAATTATGAGGTTGTCCAACCCAACATGTATTCAGGATAGATTGAGATTAAACTCATCACATATCAACATATTATCTATTTTTTTCTTTGTTAATAATTTTATAGTTTAAATTAATTAACAATAAATATATTTTAAAATTCAAACTAATTAATTGAAAAATATTTGAAAACCAAAGCGATTAACAAAAAACTTATATAATTAATATAAAATACTACTAGCTAGGACAGTACTCACTTATTTAGGAATCAAAATGATTGATTCTTTTAAAAAAATTATGTAATCAATGATAAAAAGATGTTGAAAATTCTAAAAAAGTATGTGAAACGGTGTTCAGGTGTTTTATAAGATTCAAAGTGTGGTCTTGTGGTCCTCATGAAATGAAACTCCACACCTCTATAAGTTTTTCATGTATTATAATTTTGTCTCCAACTAGATTTATCTATGTTCATTTTTCTATCATGGAATTAGATAGGTCAATATTTGACTGGCCCGATTAACACATGTTTTAGATTGTTTAAGGATTACTTTAAAATAAAAAACTACAAATAAATTATTCCGATCACTAAGGGTGTCAACAATAATCAATAATACATCAATTAACAATAAACATAAGCAGAAATATATATAAATACGCATGCAAACCTACTCAAACTAATACAAAAAAACATAATTAGGATATCATAACATCGAAACAAAAAATTGGATCTTACCATCAAATATTAAAATTGTAATTGAACCCATGCGACCTTGATTTAAACTTCCAAACGAATAAAAGTGATATCCACTATCATATGTCTTTATACAAACTCTATCGAAACCATTTTAATTTAATAAAATACAATTAAAGTCACTCCTAATCCTCCTTTTTATGCAAAACTAACATCTTATAAATAATTGGAAACAAGAATTATCAGAAGAAAAAAAATACACAAATTATTAAAAAAAAATGAAACAAAATAATATAGCTACAATTATCTCTATAATGTACTTTCTTATTATATTATAATAATATACTCAGGTAATAATATACTTAATAATTTAATGAATTTAAATTGATTGAAATTTTAAAATTATTCAACCATTCTAATCTATAAAGTGTAATGTATCAGTTTGATTCAATTTCTTTGAGAGAGAAAACATAACAAATAAAAAAACGAGCAATTAAGTTTAATTTGGTTTTTGCAATATTTTCTTATGAAATTGAAATAAAAAATAGTTTACTGCATGGCATGGAAAAAGATTATCGAATATATTGATTTGGTTTGGCGATGTGTTGAAAGATAGTGACGAAAAAAAGAAGATGAACATATATAGAATTAATTTCATAAGAGTCGCATATACATTATTGTAATTGTAATATAAATATAACCATAAACATAATCTATGACTTAAGTCATAATGCAAAATTGCAACTTAAAAATTTAATATCATATAAAAAAATTATTAGTTACACATTTATGTTAAAAATTTAATATAGACAATATTTATGTTTTTTTTTTATAAATATAGTAAAATTGTTTTTTCAATGCATGTGAAAAATGATTTAATTTAATAATTGAAATAGGAAAAAAGAACATAGATTTTAATCCATTTACAATAACATAAATTGTTTTTATCGTATTGTTAGATAAATTAATTTTCTGATGTCTAAAGTTTTTACTTTAGTGAATATATATATATATATATATATATATATATATATATATATACTTTTTTCAACTGAGATTTGAACATTAAATCGCCATGCAATGAATGAGAGTATAATCATTTCTTCTAGACTCTAATTGGTCTTAGGGAACAAAAACTAATAAATGGTAAATTTTAAAAAATACAATTGTTATTTTTATTATTTAGTAAAAGAATAAATTAAATAGACTGATACTGCATTTTTTTCATGTAAACTCAACCAACTCAACTCGACGGTGAACAAATCTGTTTGGGTTAAATCATTGGATCCGTGAAGTATAATTTGATAAAATAACTTAAAAAAAAAATAATTATACAACTTTCACTCTCATTAAAATTCCAACACCCAACACTAATTCTAGGATTTAAAAATATATTTATATTAATAAAAGTTTAAAACTCACATGTTTTTTGGATGGATTGAAATTGTAGATCTTAATATTAGTATTTTTTTGTTTTAAAATAATTAACTCATTTACAAATAAAAAATTAATTCAAAATAATTGATTATTTCAATTTTTAATATATTGATTTCCAATTGTATTATTTAATTAATATTATATATAATATTTTCAATATAATATATTTTATTATATATTTATAATATTAACGAAACATCAATACATAATAAAAATTATTTAATAAAAATAATATTTTTTATATATTTTTTTAATATGTATAAAGTGACAAAATTATTTTAGCATGAAAAAAATATCACTTAATCTTTGGTAACTCTCAATAGCGTGCGATTTTGCCTTGCTTTCCACAATATTCAGAGAAAGTCTTGGTTGGCGAAAAGATATAATAAGCACTAAAACTAAAACTAAAGTGAGCGTGAATTTATTGTCCCTCATTTTTGTGCCACTATTATGACCATTATATATGATTTACAATCATTGTAATTATCCACCAAAACCTACTATCTACAATATAGAATCTACACCTAAAATCAATAATTCCCAATGATGCCTTCAATTTCTTATATTAGGAAACAAATATTCGGTGTTAACTATTATTCATGGTCAAAGTACACGCATAACGGCGAAAAGGTTTGTTAATTTGCAATAATCATTAATTGAATGTTTTGAATTAGGAAAATTAATTACTTTAATCTTTCTTCATTTGTTTAGAGTACTAAAGTACACAACTAATTAAACAAAGGTGTGTTAAGGCCCTCCTAGTTTTTGTGCACCTTGCTTAATTGCTCATTGAAAAAGAAATGTTACTATTGACCTTTAGAAATGAAAAAGACTTGGACCTTTTTACTTATTCAAAGTCCAGTTATTGGACCTGGACTTTTAACTTTTGTATCATTACAAAATCTTCTTCAAGTCAAGATTCTCATCCCATCAACTTTAGCTTTTATTATTTAAAGCTTCTAATTAGAAAATTTTAATTTTCTTATTCACGAGTTATTGTCTAAACTCATGCTTACTAGCATGTTTGAATCCTAATTAGAGATAAAGATGTCGATAAATACAAAATAGTTCAATAATTATTCAGGTTAATATAAATCAATCTAAAATATACAGGATGAAATGTTTGCTAATATTAATACACATGATCTTCACCTACTAAGTTGCCAAAATTTTATTTATCTGCAGCTAATCTGAAACAGCTGTAGACAAATCAAAATTTAAATCCAACAATACAAATATGTTACATTCATTGGAATTTATTACCATATACATATAATTATAATAATACAACAACAAGCATGGAATAACATACACATATACAATAGTATATCACCAATTGATATTCTTTGTGGACAAAATTTGAATATTTGCCAGCAGAACTTGAGTCAAAGAAATATTACCAGCTACATGCTTTGTAAAACAGTTTGAGAGCAAATCTACAGTATTCATCCACCTAAAATATTTCAAGATGATCAAATGTCAGAACCAAACAGGTTAATTGTCTATTTAGCTCAATGTCATTTTCAATTCAGTTGAAAACAAAAATAAAAATTTTAGGAAAAAATGCAATTAAAATTACAAAGATTGCTTGATAAGTGTTTGCTTCTATAATGATGTTTGTTTACTTGCAAAGCAATACAACTATTTTACTACTGAAGTTATGTCTTCATTAATCAAGAATAGTTGAAATTACGGCTTCTGTCTCCAAAACCGTCTCGCGTAACAAAATGAACACACAAGCACATGCAAAATGCCACTAAGATAAACATGCACAACATTGTTTTGCATCAAGGAAATTGAAGGCAAAGGAAACAATCTATATTGATCATAGCATAGTTAACTCGATAGATAAGATACTTAATTAATAACATAATAATAAGATGGAAGCAATTAAAAAAAACATTTACCAAGGAATTCTCCTCTTGCATCCCACGGTCGATTTTCAAAAGACTTTCCAATAATACCGCCTTTTTTATTTAGAGTTCCTTCCTCGCTGTTGTAGTGTGGAAAATAGTCATCGAACTTTTTGCTTCCTAATTCCTCGACTCCATTAAAGAGAAAGCTTCTTAATAAATCCTATGGTGCAAAACAAAAAGTGAGAATCGATACTTGTAGAATCTAGAAGAATGGATCTGAACTTAAATTTAATTCACCTTGGCAAGTGTGTCACCTATCAACTTCTTCAAAACACCTTGTCCCGGATCCTACTTTCAAAATATTTCCACGAACAAGGAATATTTAAAAACACAAATCAATACGCCTCTTTTTGACAGCATTTTATACTATATAATGTATCGCAAGACAATAGCGCTATAGCATTGCTATAGCCACTATTTAACAACAATGCTTCCAATTAGACAAAAATTTGAGATAAATCCAAACTACCTTTTCAGCTCTCCATGTTAGATATCTATGCTGTGCTTCAAGATTGTCAAAAATTTGATATTCATCTGTCTCTTTCACTGCCGTGTCTATCAATTCCAACCATACCTGAAAGGCTAATGGTCATCAAGATAAAAGAATTACAAAGTTACAAGGGCAATTATATATTAGAATGCTCGGAATTAATACCTTGTAATAATCTCGGAATGCCGAATACAAAATATCATACTTTTCTGTGCTTGAAGGAAACTTTGTCCAAATGACAATTGGTGAAAAAAAATTTATAGACTCACTTGTGAGCTTCCCTCCCCATGGAAAATGCTGCATGAAGTCTGTGTACAGTCAATACACTAAGTCCTTTGAGCAAGAACTACTCTAATTTAATATAAAAACACACAAGTTCACACGAGGACATTAAAGAATCAATGGAAGTTCCTTGTAAAAGTATGTCCAGTTTTAGAACAATTCATCACTCTTGTGGTTAACTAAGAAGTTACTCATTTACAAAACTTTAAACATTGTTACGCAGTTGTCATTAACGGTTAGAAAACTGAAAATACCAATCATTTTGTTTCTTGTAGTTTTCCACAAAATATGAACACAGTTACCTCAGCATATTTCAGGCCAAGAGGAATTAAGCTTTTAAAGTACTTTTCCTTGTAGTCATCTTGATTGATGATATCATGCAAAGGATTAAGGTCCCTGACAACATTAACATTTAACACAAGTGGAGAGAAGTATTAAGAAGCTGAATATTATCGATAATAGCTTATAGTAACTCGATGCTAAAGTATACAAAAGACTTTAACACAAACCCTGCTTATAGGGATATAAGATTCTTAATCCCAATTAACTAAGAAAGTCAAGAAACAAATCATAATAATACCTAAGTATTACGGAAGTTTATCTTAGGAGATAAGCCAATATACTCTAAGATTACAGATTGATCCTCCGAGATGAGATATAGTAACATACTATAACAGATATTATAAGATATTTTCAAATATTCTAGCATTGTAGTTTGAGGGTCCTCTATTCATAAAACTACACACTTAAGAGAATGAAACAAGCACTGCAATTAAAGATTTGTGATCTTCAACCTGCTGATTAGGGCTAACATTCAGGGTTCAACACAAATATAGTAAAACAAATACTATTTTCTAATTTACATTCTAACTAAAGATGAAGGTCACTTCATACAAATGGATTTTCATAACTAGGGAAGAAGATGCTAACTTACAATACAACGATGTTTGTTTTAGCTGATGTAAAAAAGTTAGCACAAAAAATTGGGACATCATATTCTGCTTTTGGAAAGACAGCAAAATCCAAAACCTGCATATGGTGTGAAAGACCATGAAAAAAACATCTAGCATATTATACACCAACCTTCTAGCAATGTAATAACACAAACAACAACAAAAAATAGCTTCTATATTCGGCCACTTTGGGTCTGTTTACTTCTCAATTCTCATGTTTCCTGTTTTCATTTTCACTTAATAAAATAAGAGAATACAGATTCAATGTTTCTATAAAAAAATTCTTTTACAATTTTTGAACTCATACTCAACATTTTCAGAAATTGTGAAAATGTTAAAACATTGTTTTCATTATTTCTAAAAAATGCATTCTTCCTAGTTAGTATTTCATCTTCTATCTATCACATATGTTCACAAACACAAGTCTTACATCTCCTTCTAAGAATTTAATATGAATAAATATTTTATAAAACTGAAACTAAAATATTTTTAGCAAGTAAATTTAAATGCTACAATTAAGGATGAAAACTATATTATAGTTTTAAAAAGTAACCTGCATAGTTTCTGTCTGAATGATAAGACTACGTAGAAGCCTAATCTTGGAAGCTTGATATGACATCATACTAAGCACTCCTTTACCATCCTTAGAATTCATGGAATTATACTTTTCCTAGCAAGAAAAAAAGGGATTCAATTAAATTAAAAGTAATACTATGGAAAAAAAATATATAAATAAAATGGTATATTAAGTAACAAGAAAAGACAGAAAGTATAAGATTTAATAACAATGTAATAATAACATAAATAAAAAAAGTATGTAATCAAAACCTGTAAAGGAGAAGGGAACAATTGGGTATGGAAATTGGTTTGATCCAAAGCAAAATCAACAAAATTGTGATAAGATACTGAAAATGTTTGTATGGAAGGTTTTCTGTTAGAGGGTATTATTGTCTTTTTAAACGGCAAAGAAAAGCTTGAAGAAGATGAAAAGGAGAATGAGTAACCGCCAAAACCCATTGAGCTGAACTGAGCTGATTACTTGGAAACTCAAGCAGACAAAGCAAACGTGCTTAACTCTGCACCTCTTCTATGTTTTTTGTCTTTTTTTTTTTGTCAAATAATGTTTTTTTCTTCTTCTTCATAGTTAGTTATGGAGTAATGGGCCAACGACTTTGGACTTGGGCCTCAATCATATGGCCCAAATTCATTTACTCTTATGTCCTTTTCTTTGATAATAAAATGATTTCTTTTTGTTATTTAAATTTGGGATTAATTTTACTTTAAGGATATTGATACCCATCTTTTCTTATGAATATTTAAGAATTTTTCTAATAATATTTTTATATGCATGACATATATTTGGGAAGAGGAAAAATCTTAGCGGCGGTTTAATTTTTGAGAATATTTTTTGTTTTTATTATAATATGTATTTATTTTATTTTGATGAGTTGGGTTTGAAGTGAATTATTATAATTGAAAATAAATTTTAGAAAAATACAATTTTTTTTATCAAAAGAGACACCAAATAGAAAAGGTTAACTGTGAAAGGAACGTATCCATGAACTAGAAGCCGTTATATATACACTTAATTCTTAAGGATAGAAATTGGTCCTTCAAAGCATACAAGTGGTCCTACTGGGTAAGTGCATGATTCTTTTTTGGATCTAATTTTTTTTAAACTTAGGAAAAAAAATTAATAATTTTTTTACAATAGTATAAAATGAATATAGTCACGTGTATAGGAAGATAGATTTGAGTAGGCATAAATTGAACTTAAATCCATTAGGAGAAAAAAAGTAAGAAAAACTCATCTTACTATATTTGATCGAGTTGATGTGACAAGTCTTATAATTTCACATGCTTAAGTTATGGCTTGTTCTTTTATGAATCTTATTTTCCTTTATTTTGACAAGTCACTTTGGTCTATTTATAGGTACCTGAATAATGTCATGCCATTGGCATCATCCTCTGCCTCTACAATTTTTATTCACGTGGTATTATTGGTAGCTAGTGTCCTCTGCTATTAACTAGCCTCTTGCGTTCGTGCATTTTGTATTTACATTCACATATATTTGCCCTCTCCATCATTATTTGCTTCTAAAGTTCTTACCCAACTAAATTAACTAAAATATTTAACTATATATACAAACAAAAAGTGTTGATTAAGAACTTGTTTATTTGTGAAAATATTTTGTTTTATTTTTTAAAATACATGTTTATTTAATTTTTAAAAGAGATTTTTTTAGTGAAATATGATTTGGTATAATTAAATTTATATAAGTTTCACGTAATTTTATATAATTTATGCGAAATTTATTAAATAGAGTATATTATAAATTTAATGTGGTTTGACAATTCGTCAAAAGCTCACCAAAATATTTTATTATTCAAGAAAAATAGCAAACTCTCTCTAAGTCATACAAGTACCTAAGCCACACAACAATTCTAGTTCCATCTTTGTGTTATCCACCCCTATATTTAAGGCTACCCTCGAGTTCTAATTGTTGTATCAAAGCAGTTTTAAATTAATGGGAGAGTGAGAGACTTATTTGGTGTTGGATCAATGGCCGAAAAGTCTCACTTTTGAGGGAGAGACTTTTGATGCATCAAATGTGAGTTAAAAATTTTATATTATAAAAAAATATATAAATAAAACCATTCATATACGTAATGTCAAATTTTAATATATAATATCATAAACCATTTATATGACTGCTCTTAATTTAATATAATTATTCATCCTATAACTGAAATTCTCCTCGAGATCCAACATTGAGTTAAATAAGATGATTGATATCATCGTTACCTTTAAAGTTTTGAATAAAGAGATAATATTTCAATCATTTGTGTGCATATGAAAATCTCTTATATCTCTATTGAACCAAATTCTTTGATTATATTTTATTATAATATTCCATTAGTATGCTTCTCTAGTGTGTATGTTTTATATTAATGATCATTTAAAAAAAAAAAAAAACTAACTCCATATATATTTGGACATCTCGGGAGTTTAATCTTACATTTTAATAGTAGGAATCCTCACATTAAATGTAGGGAAAGCCACCACTGTATCTCTGTTTTTCATTTTTTCACTAAAATGCCACACTTTAAATAAATAATACAGAAATGTCCTCTTTTTTCCCCCCAGGTCGCAACCTGGGGACGCGATGAAGTGAAGTGAAATTCCATGATGGTCGCATCATGGGGATGCGACCTCCTAAAGGCAGTTTCCAACATTATTTTTCCCTATTTTGCCCTTATGTATGACATATATATTATATATATATATTAATATTGCATTTTTTTTAATTAATAATAACATTAATATAATTAATTAAAATAATAAAAATATTTAATTTATTAATATTATATAATTGTTAAATTAAAATAATAAAATTCTAATAATAAAATAAAAAGAAAAATACATTAATTTATTAATAATATATAATTGTTACTAATTATAATAATAAATAAAATAATAATAATAATTACAATAGTAATAATAATAATAAAAAGAAAATTTTATTAATTAAAAAAAATGACATAATTGTTATTTTATTAATATTATATAATTGTTACTAATTAAAATAATAAATAGAATAATAATAATAATTACAATAGTAATAATAATAATAAAAAGAAAATTATATTAATTAAAAAAAATACATTAATTTATTAAATATTATATAATTGTTACTAATTATAATAATAAATAGAATAATAATAATAATAATAATAATAAACAAAAAATTCTAGTAATAATATTATAATAACAATACATTAAAATAAAAGAAAAAAGATATTAAAATAATAATAATAAAACGAAAATTTTATTAATAAAATAAAAATAAAAATACATTAAATTAAAAGAAAAAATACATTAAAATACATTCAAATAAAATGACATTAAATCAAAAGAAAAAAATACATCAATTTTGAGTAGATGTGCCAGCAGCGTTTGGACAATTTTTCTTAGTATGACCAGATACCCGACATAATCCGCACTTTCTTGGGACTCTATCCGCAGTATCCATTTCTGTTCTAATGTGTTTGGTCTTTGGGCGACCTTTCTTGACTCTCCGCATTAATGGATTGTGACACACCTTAACACCTTCATATTGTGGCCAATATCCTTCGTTTGGTATCGGTTGGAATGCTTCACTATATACTTTTAGTACTGTTTCCACTTTGTACACATTAGGTATAAGGCTCCAATAATCATATTTTATCTTATTGTCTTATTTATTAATTTTTATATTTTATATTAATGTCTTGTTTATTAATTTTTATCTTTTATATTAATGTCTTGTTTTATATTTTATATTAATATTTTGTCTTATATATTTTATCTTATTGTCTTGTTTATTAATTTTATAATTTATATTAATTGTTTATTAATTTTTATCTTTTATATTAATGTCTTGTCTTATATTTTATTAATGTCTTATATTTAATTATTATTATTATTATTCTATTTATTATTATAATTAGTAACAATTATATATGATTAATAAATTAATGTATTGTTCTTTTTATTTTATTATTAGAATTTTATTATTGTAATTATTATTATTATTCTGTTTATTATTATAATTAGTAACAATTATATATTATTAATAAATTAATGTATTTTTCTTTTTATTTTATTATTAGAATTTTATTATTTTAATTAATTATATTAATGTTATTATTAATTAAAAAATATGCAATAATATATATATATATATATGCCATACATAAGGGGAAAATGGGGAAAAATAATGTTGGAAACTACCTTCAGGAGGTCGCATCCCCAGGATGCGACCATCATAAAATTTCACTTCACTTCATCGCATCCCCAGGTTACAACCAACAACTGGGGGGAAAAAAGAGAACATTTCTGTATTATTTATTCAAAGTGTGGCATTTTAGTGAAAAAAATGAAAAACAGGGATATAGTGGTGGCTTTCCCTTAAATGTAAAGCTAGTGATATATAACTGTATGGTTAATTTTGCCAAAAAAAAAATTATGGTTAACAAAGTTTAATTTTGGATGCTCTAGTAGTAGCTTCTCCCCTTGTTCTTTGTAATTACTTGTTTGCATCCTATTAGCAACATAGTTACTTGTTTTTATGTATAATTATGTCAGTTTAGAGATGCTTCTCACCCAATATTATTTTATATTTAGTAGGCTAAAAAGTTAAGGATTTAGTCTCAAGATTAAGGAAGTTTCTTAATTTCTTCCCCATGAAACAAGAAGTAATGAGCAACAAAATCCTCAATGATCAATCCCATGCAAAAGCAAAGACACAAGAAAAAAAATCCATTAGCTATTAGATAAAATAAAATTTTAAAAATAAAGAGTAGATTCCATAGTTGGCCACTCTTAGCTAAGAGAGTGGTTAGGACTTAGGAGAAAGATGTCATGAGACATATGATAGGGTTGATTATGAACCCTGGCTGTCATTGCCATGTTGTTTGTTTTCAAGTTCTTCATTCTGTTTACCTTTTACCTTCTTGTTTGTTTGTTCTCTGGATGTTGTTTAAAGTTTTTATCACAAGGTACTTGTTCTAATTGTGAGAATATCCCTAATCATAATGGTGTATCTTAGTCAATAGTAGAATGTTGATGCAACATTAATTTATAATTAATTGCAATACTCTTTTGATTAAAAAATTAAGGAGCGGGAGAGAATTATATCAATTCATATGTGGAATAATATATTGGGGGAATATTAAAATAAATAAATTAAATATATAATTGTAGTTTTTGTCACCTATTTTCATCAATTTATAAAATTGGTCTTTTTCATTTTACAATCTTACAAATTTGGTCACTGCATCGATATTTTCACTAAAAAATAATGACGTAATATATTTTAAACGATATAATATATGATAAGATGATAGATAAATTAAATTGATAATTTTATTAAATGGATGATAGATAGATTTGTTAAATGAGATCATTCAAACGACAAGGGTACTCAATCATATTTATACATTCAGAATAATTTTGATAATACGAGACTCTAACAAAAATAGTCACCCTTATACATTTAAAAATCTAGAAACTTTGACAATGAAATATCTATTGCACATCGTCTAATATTTGTCAATTCACTAAAATTCTGATGGCACATTCCAAATTCATCTTCTATTCCATTATGTTATATTTCTTCAATATATAATGCAAACATTTTTCACTTGTCCAAATACAATTATTTCATACATTATATAGCTTCAACTTTAATGTATCACTCAATAATTCATCAATACACTTAAAAAACTCTAATTACTCATCAAAATTTTCATTTCAATAACTCATACAAAAAAAATACAAGCCATCAAATATCTTCAAATTATCACGATGAAGAATTTTGGGATTTTGTTTTAATTATTATAATAGGTGATCAAGTTCATATATCAATATTATTGCATATAAAATAAGTTTTTTTCCCTATGTAAGATGTGTCTCGCATACCGTTTTTTCTTTTTATAATTAAAAAAATACAAATCATAATTGAAACAACAACAACAAAAATGAATAATATTAAATATTTGAAAATAAATAACTTCTAATTATTTCATTATTCACTCAAAATTTTCTATGTCTTAAACATTCACAAATTTTTGTTGCCTATAATTTTTTTCAACTACTCTTGAAATTTTTTGATCGTATCAAATAATTATTTGAAAATTTAAAGGCACACGAATGAATTATTTTAATATTTTGGATTTAACAAACTATCACTCACGAATGAATGTCATAATATATCACAAAACACATAATATTATTTAGTGCATGCTTAGATCAACAGTGAGATTGAGAGAATTACAATGAATACATAAAATTAAAAACGTGAAAAAGTATATAAATTTATAAATTTTATGTTTCAAAACTAATATAAATTATATAATATGAAGAAATATTATAGCTAAAAGTATAACTTTAACAATAATGAAATACATAACTATTTAACAAATATATTATTAGAAGAACCACTTCAATGAAATCAAAAAGTTTGAATAAACCAATTCTACATTTAAATATATTTTGCATGAATTATATTAATCAACAAAATTTTACCTTTTCTTTTACTAAAGCAAACCTAACTTATATATAATTATTTAAAAATATATTTACTTTTAAGTGCATAAACACTTGAATATATTCTACTATAAAACAAAATTAACATTATTTTTAAATTGCATATTATTGTTATTTTATATTCAATAATATTTATACATTCAATAATTTGGATATCTTAACAATAAAAAAACTCTAATTATTAAATAAAATATTAGTCACACCAACTAATTAAACAACTAATTAAATAACTAATTAATTAATCTAACTAATTTGTGTGATTAATATTATATATACCAATACAGCTTCAATACAATATTTAGGTCTAGCTTGGAGATTAAATAGGAGAAGATCTGACCTCCAATAGTTAGGTCAAATAGTTCATTCATAGGACTATGATGTCTAATCACTTTTAATAGTTAATTAAAAAGATAAAGATGTCTAATCACATTTAAATTTCAATTATCTGAAAAATTTAGTAATGTAAAACTCTAATAAAAGTTGAACTGGATTAGATTTTTGTAAGGATTTACAATAAAATAAAATTAATTGATGACATATTTTAATTCATTTAAAATAAATAATATAATTAAGTTAACTTTTATTTATCCAATTAATCTCTTTTACCACTCCTAACTTCTATGGATGGAAGGGATTTAATCCCAAAGAAATGAAAAATGGACCACATTTCAGAGTTGATTGACTCTATTATTGAACTATATATATACAATTTGTTGACATGACAATAGTAGATTCTCTGATATATACTACCTAGTTGACCAATTAGGATGTGGCCACAACTTTACAACAACAAAGTACAAAGGATAATTGTTGGGGAAGAAAGAAGCGAGATGAAAAAAATTGGTGAATTTATGGTTGCAAATTCCATAGGGTTATCTCTTTGTATTTTTGTTTTTAACAAGTTGCTAAGAGAAAGAATAGGGAACAGTGCTTCCCTAGAGTGTGTCCAACAAACAAGTCCAACTCAATAAAAACAATACCTTAAGACACTCTCATGAATTTGCAGTGTGGGGTATAGTCCCTTCATACACAAATACAAAAGTTTTTAATTAATGTATCAAATGTCAATTTCAAACCCCCTTAACTATATCATATTATAGTATGTGCTTTCTGTCTCATGAGACTTGAGTATTTTCCTTTAAGTGGGAGAAAAATGTATAGATAAATTTACAACACATTTTGATAAGTGATTTAATCTAAATAAAAAATCTATATGAGTGATTGATATTGATTTGATAAATTAAATTGTTTTTAAAAAAAAAAATTAATTGTCAAAACAAAATATTAGATGGTGAAGATTTCAATGCATATTTTTTAAATAAAAAATATATATTTGGGTTGAAATTTAAATGGTGCTCAAATAGTCAAATGTAATCCACTGCATGGAATGTTAAATCTATATCCGGAGAAAATTTAACCTGCAAGACAATTCAATAGTTTTTACCGTACTGCTCCTACTACTCTTTTATTAAAATATAATAAAGAAATGACATTAGAAAGTTGATGTTTTATTGACATATTTTTGTTTATTTTTGGGAGAATGGGGTCACTTTTTCTTAATTTGTTGGAATTCAAAATTCATTCATTAAATTTGAAATTGAAAAGACTAAAACTACATGTTTAATAATTTAAATAAGAATTAAAAGTTGTATTTTTATTTTATATAAATTAAAATTAAAATATTGAAATTTTATATGGATAAAAGCATATTATATTTATCTTTTTTACTTGATTGTAATTTTGATATCTTTATTTTTATCAATTAATATAATTGATCATTTATTTTAAAAATTAATAGTTTTGTTCTCTCTCAGATTTTTAAATTAAAAATTGATATTTCGATATATTTTAAATAATATGATACATGATTTTGTAATATAAAATAATATAGATATATTAATTATTCATATATTATTAACTAAATATAAAAAATTCGAAGTTGAAATTTAAATTTTTAAAGAGTTTTATTACAACTATGAGTGTTAATTATTTTAAATCACCATATTATATCTCACAATTATTATTTTTTTAATTAAAAAATTTAAATAAATAATTAAAACTTACATATTTTAAAATAGAATTACTGATTCCATAAATTAATAAATAAATAAAAGTAAAAAACTACAATTAAACATAATAATAAATTATTGGTTTGCCTTTGCCTAGCTAGGGAAGGAAAAAGATTAGAGACTAGTTTTTGGTGGAGCATAGTTCACCTCATTTTTGTTGGCATTTATTGAAAGAATTGATGATAGGCAAAAATTCAATGTAATTTTGGTTGGCTCAGTGCATTCTCTTTTTGTTTCTAAAATGCACTGTTGGTGGTACTCAATTGCCAACCTAAACAGAAGGAGAAATAAAAGCTCTTCTTCTTGTCTTTAAGTTAGTACAAAGCATCTTTCTTTATTCTATGCAAATATTATTGTTAGATACCAATATTTGTTGCAGTAATATTCTACGTGTGCATCAAGTATTCTATCCACAAACAAAGAAAATATGTATATATGCAATCATCACTAAAGCCAGATTTGTAGATTTTCTGCATGTGAGATCTCTGTATTTTTTTATTTATTTTTTTATATAAAAATGTCTCTCAATATTTAAGATTTGAATTTTTGCAACAAAAATATAATGGCATCACTATTAAAAAAATGTTTCATTCTTAATTATTTGAAATTTAAAGGGATTTTTGCTTCTTATATAAACATATATTCCGTTAATCCGTGATATAATAAAAAATTATATTTTTTAAAAACTTAAACAGTAAAAGTAGATTAAATAAAAAGTAAAGAAAAAACAAAAAATTAGGTGACATAAACCTTACCAAAGAAAAAAAAATTACTTGAGCGCTCAATATTTTTAAATTACATTATTTCATCAATCATCACTATTTATCTTTGGGTGTATATATTATTGAGTTTGTATACATGCACTCAAAATTTTTTTTATTTTTTTTTTGTTAAACACTCAAATTAATTAATTGTTCAACATAGTTTGGTAGAACAGTCCGAGGTATAAGTCAAATAAATTAAAAAGATATATAATTTATGCAAATCTTGAAAATTGTTGGAATCCAAAGTCTTTTGCTTGGAACATTAGTTAAAAAAGAAAATACAGAGGTCCAATACTATAATCACATTGGGTCAACCGTTGCTACTGGATAAATAAAATAAGTTAATAAAACACACAAAACAACTAAATTTGATCCTAATGATAATATTAATATGTTATGTCAATCAAACTGTTAAAAAAACGAGCAATTAAGTTTTGGTAATGAGCTCCATTTACTTCCCCCATTGTTAGACAAATAAGGTTTTGGTCCTTAAACATGCATAGAGACATGCCCACATAAAAAAGGTAGGCAGTCTCAAATTTCACACCAGTGTACTTGACTTAACCACTTGTGTCATTTTTAATAATAATGTCCCTAACTAACTACACTCCACGGACTAGACTAGTTGATTCATAACTATTCATTCAAAGGTAGTAATTTATATATCAAAGTATCAATTAATGTTTTTGTAACCACTTTTGTTAATAATTATTAAAAAATATTTACTTTCCAATTTTCAGTCCAACAAGAGAAAATAATTTTGATTTAATAAGATGTTAAATAATGTGTGACAACGGTCTTAATGCCAAGTAAGACGGTATTGGAAAGAAGAACAAAAAGAAGAAACAGAAAATCGTGGTTACACAAAAACAAAACCTATATAGAAAAAGTAAGAAGAGGAAAATAAATAAAGCTTAGCATTGGTTCCAGTTCTCTGCTTTGGACCTTTCTCTTGGCCCCTTCCCTTTCCCCTCGATACTCTCATTCTCTCTCTCTCTCTCTCTCTCTCTCTACGTGCACAAATCCAACCACAACAACAAATTATCTGACAATATATGTAATTTGTAATAACAAATTATATTTTTTCCTATTATACATACAAATTAATTAATTTTATACTTTTAATAATGAAATTATTTGCCTTCGACCTACAATACCTTAGCTATTTGTGTTTAGATCATTTACGGTCGCCATATAATGAGAAAGAATAGATTTAGGGAAAAAAAATTTACTTAATCTAATTACTATTTGTTACTTTCTCATTTTCTAAATATAAGTATTATTTGACAAAAAAAATTGACGCTTCAAATTATTAGATATATTTATTATTATTTTTAAATAAATTTTTAATTAATATGACTAAGTATCTTAAAATATAAAAAATCAAAATTAACTATATAAAAATACAAAAAATATTTTAAATACATTTATACTTAAATTTGGCATATTAATTACATAAATAATTTTTGTTAATAAAAGTAAATAATACTAGGTAAACTTATATTTAAGAAGAAAAGGAAAATATTATTCACAAAACAATAATTAATTTAAATTTAAAAAAGAATGACAAAAATCGAAACAATATTCTTTTACAAAAGTGTGAATAGAGTCTCTCACAACAAGTTAACATTTTTCATTATATCATTTCCCTAAAGTCAAAATATTTGTCACACCCTTAAACTTAAAACCCCACCCCACATTCACATTCCATATTATTATTTCTTCTTCTTCTTCTTCTTTTCTTAAACTCTATCTTTCTCTCGTGTGCCACACTATGGTGCACCACCACCATGATAAACGACACAAGTTTTTCATAAACGACAACATTGACATTCTAAGAGAAATCCTTAAACGACTCGACGGTCCTTCACTCGGTGTAGCATCCTGTGTGTGTCGCTTATGGTGCACCCTCACAAACAACGACGATTCTATCTGGGAACATCTCTGCTTCCGACACGTGTCCACTCCACCGGCGGCTTCGGTTCGACCTGTGGTGGTGGCGCTTGGAGGTTACAAGAGGCTTTACATGGTCTGTGTTAGGCCGGTGCTGAGTCGACTCGGTGAGTCGGAGCGAGTTAGGAAAGGAGTTTGGACTCGGCATGAAGTGCAACTTTCATTGTCTTTGTTTTGTATTGATAGCTATGAGAGACTTGGTGGTGGAATGATAACCAGTGACGCGTCTGCATCGTCCCTCATGTTCCTCTGTAACCCCATCAACGTCTGATTCTTATTTATTTCATTATTATTTATTTCACCTTTTGCATTTTTCAAAACATAATAATCTTCCCCCCTCTTACTCCTCAATTTATTATTATTATTATTATTATTATTATTATTATTATTATTATTGTCTGTTTTTTTTTAATTGTTATTTTTTGGTTTTATATATATACTAAAATAATTTAGAAGACTTGTGTTGCATCCAACAAATATTTGTTACCAAATAAATATATATCAAAATAATTAATAAAGTTTGTTATTTTTATGCTATTATTTTTTATAATGTCTTTAATTATTTATTATTTTATATCATATATTTCTTTAGCGATAAATAGCTAAATTGTTATTGATAAATGGTGATTTTTACTGTACATCTGAAAATTGACATATTTTAATATTGTCAAATTAATTAATAATAGTTTAATAACATCATTTCGTTAATAAGTATTATTAATTTAATCAACTTTTAATATACAATATATAAATAAATA
>JBBPBS010001169.1:790797-828319 GCA_037974835.1 Cicer judaicum | reverse complement strand
TTAACCTGTATATAATTAAAGTAGTATTTAAATATGTAAAAAAAATTAAATTTTAATATATTTTTTATCTTTTTAAATATTTTCGTTTTGATTTTAAACCCTGTAATTTGTTATTGATAAACATTCTATCACTTTATTTATAATTACAAAATAAAAAATCGACAATTTTTTTTGATATGACCTTGTATCTTAAAAAACTTAAAGATGAATTCAAATTACTAATCATAATAGAATTAAGCTTAGTAGGTTTGTTGATTTTTTTTTATTCAAATAAATCAGTTGAGAACAAAAGAACAAAAGAAGTATAGTTAAAGACAGTAGGAAAATGAAGAATGCAAATATTCCTTTTGTTTATTCATTAATATATTATAAATAGTACAAAATCAATATTACGGCTTCCATTTAAAAATATTTCCATAATTTTCAAAAAAAAAAAAAAAAAAATTTATGTATTTGTGTATTTGTGTCCGACGTGATTCAAATACAACCTAACATCAAATAGTTTAGAGGAGGAACAAAGTTCAAACTTTAAGGTTTGTAAATCTAATGTGTTTGCTTATGACTTTTATGAAATCTACTATATTTTGTTAAGAGGAGGAACTTGGAGAAATCATAGATATTTAATTCTTTCCATATGTCATTTACATGCTGAAAGTACTGACTTTGGTTAAATATTTTGTATGAACATGTTCCACGTTTCCTCCACCCAGCTTCCCAAAATTTGAAATTTTATCCATTTAAATCAGGTCATGAAATTTTGAGGTCAGCCTCTGATTTAGAAATCTGATTAAAAATTAGTTACATAAAATATAAATAGAAGAAAGACTAACAAAATAATTGAACTGACTGTATAATCAAAATTTTAGTAAAAATATATAACCGCATAAAATTTGATAATATTCGGTAAATTATAAATTTGATCAATAAGCATTAGAAATTTAACTGAATAACATTGTCAATATTAATTTTGTTCTGTGTTCGATTTCTTTTCATCTATTATTTTGATAATATTCACTATTGTTGTACATTTAAGTGTTCGATTTCTGTGTTTGATTAGACTAAATTTTCTGTTTAAGTTAAGGGATCAAATTGGACTCTTTTAAAGTACATTTTTATTCATCAAACTCAATATTATATCAACATATAATATAACAATGTTACAACATTTTCATTACCTAAAACCCCATTACATATAAAAATATAAATTATACCAACAACAATTTACTTCATGAACCAAAAAACACATTTTTTGAAACAAAACTCCAAATTCTCTAGACTGTGATGTCGAAGACGAATTGAATTGTGAACCCTAAATTAAATTGGAGAAGAAAAAATAGAGGGAGAAAACTTTCAAAGCTATTATAAACAAATTCATTGAACACAAATCTTCATATTTACAAAGTTGTGAGAAAAAAGACTAACTAAATTTGTTCATTATGTTCACCTATTTCAAAGAAAAAACAAGAAATTGAGTTTTAAAAACCCTAAATTGATTTGAGTAAAAGGATCAAATTAACAGTAACTTAGAAGACCAAATTGTCTAATTTAACCAATTTTAAAGTTAAGTGATCAAACTGAACATTTAAAACCAAGTTTTAAAAAAAAAATTATATATATACATACACATATTATAAGCATAATTTATTTAACATCAACAACTTCAAATCATAGTGACAACTTAAAAGTCTCATGTTGAAATCAACTTCGGAATCTGGAGTTCTACCACACTAAATCGGTAGAAAAAAAATTGTAATATGTAAGACACAAACTATAAAAACAAACATATAGCTAATATATATCTTATATCGGTTAGACTAATAGTATTGTTTGTTAAATGTTTTTTCTTAACGAACTTAGTGTTTTTTACGAAGCTTGTAGCGTTTTTAATAGAGAAACTTATAGATTATGTTTTTATTTTTTTCTACTACTCATTAATTTTACACTTCAAATTAAATCAATTACTCTTTCAGCTAACTTATCCTCTATCAATAACATATTCATCCAAAAATTAACTTTTTATTTATCTCCATTTTTGCCTTATAGATATGTAGATGATGGTGCAAATAACCGGAACGAAGCTTAGCCGCCAATGGGATGTGTGCAAAGTGTAAAAAATTATGACTAAGTGTCGACAAAAAATGAGATTAAAAAGAAATATGCTTAAAAAAATAGAAAACAAAAATAGAAACTAATAGATAGTATAGCACTCTCTCTCTTTTCTATTAGGTATAAATATATATATATATACAAATCTAACTGCCACAAATAAGACCCTACAATTTGTTTTTAATTATTATGTCTCTTTCTTCGCATCATGCCACTCTCCCTCTTTTACCAAAGCATACCTTGGTTTCTTTGGGGCTTTATCACTAAATGTAAATCACAACAAAAAGAACTACCTTCTATCTGATTTTATACTATTTGCCACAGAAGTGGGAAAGATAAATCCAAAGTTCAAGAATACATAGTGAAGGCTAACAATAAGTGTTTAGGAAGTAGCTTCACAGCATCATTCCACATAAAATATGTAGTGATAGAAAGTCATCAAAATGAGCCAGCCAGCTATTACTCATGTTTATAAAATTTTCAAGGCAAAGGATTTTGGATGAAGCTCTAGAGAAGGAAGCAAGTCTGTAGCATATCAATTGAAAAGGGAAATAGGGAATTGTGAGATTCATGCTAACAAATCATTAAAGCCACAAAATATTAAGGATGCAAAAATGTAAGTATTGCCCAAGAACTAAAGCAATAAAGCAACAATATATTGTGTCTACATGAAACCAAAAAATTTAAAAACAAGCAAAGGAAACTGAGTTTGGGACATAAAAGATAAAAAAATCTTGATTTTATCTCAGGTACGTGCGGGAGCAGCTCCAGCTACAGCAGGGCGAGGTGCTTGACCAGGCTGACCAGGCCTTGGGGCATCATCCTAAAAAAATAAGTAAATAAACTTATTAGACACCAAAAAGAGAAATAAATAACACAATTAATTATTACAAAAAAACAAAAAGAAGAATTAATAATTTCCAACCATTTCACAGACAAAGAGTCAAAGACTTTGGTTCAAATATGAATAAGAAGGAAATGGGTTATAATGAAGGGAGAGGATTTAACTATATGTTTTGTTTGCTTGTAACTTGTTGAAATAGTATTGGAGATAAGCCTCACCTTATTTGGTTCACAAGGTGAGGGGACGAATTTAAATAGGAATATTGATTAGTTGAGGGGAAGTAAGCCTTACATTTGGTTTCAAAGGTGAAAATAAATTTTCAGAGGGAAAATGTCTAATTACTTGTTATGTCCTCGTAGCTTGTTACATTCTATCAAGGATTAGTCCTAAGCTTGAGGCATATAATATAATATCAAATAAACCATGGTACTACACTCTGAATTTCCCAATATCAGACTCAGACAAGAGATAGAATTGAGTTGGGAAGGATTATGCTACTCTCCACTCCATCCAAAGACACACGGTGTAAAGCAGACAGAAACTAGTGCAGTAACGTCTCTATAACAGTAAGAAGATATGAAAGTAACGAAAATTTACAACAATCTACAAACTAGTGTTAATCTAACATTGCAATTAAAATTTCTAAAAGAACATAAAAGAAACCAAGTATCAAAATTCTAAATTATTAAGCTCACAATTGTATAGCAAATACCACATGAATGAAACATAGAAAACCTATCTAAATTAAATTAGATTCTTAAATAATAAAATAAGAAAAACTGAAAGACATAAAGAAATTAAATTACCCTGCGCCTGACGAAACGCTGAGGAGGGTCACGCTTCCTCCTATCAGTGCGAGATCTAACCCTCACAACATGAGAATGGATAGCGCATGAAACGCAGTACTGCATCTTCACATACAGCTTAGGAAGTGTGTATTCTACAAATTTCATTACAACAACAACAACAACAAAAAATTAATCAATTCATGATATAAAAATATATATAAAATCAAATATATAAAAATAAAGCGGAATCAATCTATTACGAAAATAACCTAGATGGAATAAAAAAATTAAAAAAGAAGATCCGTACGGTCATAGACACAAGCTTCCTGAACATCTCTAACTGCAGCCTGTTCAACAATGTTCCTTACAAGAAACCGCTTGATTGCCTTATCCTATTACATTTATTTTTCACAAATAATATAAAAATTGTTAAATTCGATTTCAATTAAAAACTTACAAAAGGTGCAAAAATGGCGAAGTAACAAACCTTAGGACAGCATTTACCGCAGTTAGAGCATCGGATGAATTTGACATGGCCACGGCCGTGCTTGTTACGGCCACCATTCCTGCGTTTGAATGTCTGCGAATTTATATAACAGCGATTAAAATCAAACAGTAATATAGATCGGAAAAAGAAGCTATAGATCGTGATGGACGAACCATGGTTGAGCTCTGAGTTTGATTTCGCGATAGGGTTTCCACACGCTGTACTGTGTTTCTTCTTCGTCTAAGTAAAATTTCTAGGGTTTTTGTGTTTATATATTACTGAGACAAAAGCCCGTATTGTTTAACCCGGCTTTGAGTCCAAATATAATGAGCCCGTATTTTTTAGTCCATTAGGATTGAGTCCGAAAAGAAATACCTCAGATTTGAGTAAAAAATAAAATAATTCATATCATATAATTTTGTAGATAGAAACCGATGAAATAAAAACTACACAAACTTATTAAAAATAAATTTAATTTGTATATTTTGAAAATATGATTTTTTTTAAAATTGTATAGAATTAAAATACTTTATAATACCAATTTTTTTAGATTAATTAGTAAAATATCTCGACAAATATTTATTAGGCAGGTTTTGATTAAATGCATGTGTAAACAAAAATATATACTATATGTTAGTAATTAATCTCTTAAAAAATACAAAATAATATATAATTAATTTACAAGAATTATAATAAAAAAATTATTTGCAAAAATACATTCTATTAGAACTACTCAATTGAGATGTATTAGTCTCTAACAGCAAATTTAACACTTAAAATAGTCTTTGATAGAGACTAATATATCTTCAATTTTGTAATTGTGAATGATTTTTTTGGACCTTTTTTTTTAAATTACTATGGACTTTGCATTTTTTTTTTAAACTTTTCTTAAGAGAATAAAATAATTATTTATTTTTGTTTCAATAATTAGAATATTTGAATGACAATTTGATATAAAATCAACAAATAAAATATCAATAAAAGAATAGATCATACTGATAAGAGTTCTTTTGTTAAGCAACTAAAAAAATAAATAAAAAAATTATTTTTTATTTATTTTGAAACGTTGATTACATAAATTCTAAAATATTATTTTTATTATAGGTTTCTTAGCAAGTGTCCCAATAATACTTGATGGCATTTTTCTAAAATAATTAAAGAAAAATAATTAAAGAAAAATGTATTAGCAAGAGAATGTGTAATTGTTAATAAGTTTGACCACACAATAGGGCACAATTTACTTGCCCTAATTTTTTGTTATTAGAATAACATAGAAAAATATGAGAATCAATGAATCTGAAAAACAACTCCTAAAAATATATATGAAATAATATAATAATTTTATACGATTAACACAGTTCAAATACACACTAAAATATATTTAATAAACAATTAATTGGTGTAACAACATGTTTTAATCTATTAACAATTCACTTAACACAATTAATCATTATTTAAAAATACATTAATTGCAATTTTTATATATATATATTTGAATACAAAATATAGTTAGTGAGTATCATATGTATTTTAACACACAAAAAATTGTGTAAATTAGAACACAAATTAAATTATTGATATATAAAACATATATTTGTAACACTTGAAAATTTTGATTAGTTATATTCATGAGATAATTAATAAATTGTAACATTCTCTCTATAACAATTAATCATCAATTGTATTTGATTAATCGCATATTTTAAGTGTATTAACCATCTATATTATTGTCAAAATTTATTGTGAATTTGTGTCAAAATAACATTTAAAAGAAAAAAGAAATGAGCTATACCCATAATAGAAAAATAAAATAATATCAAAGTCAACATTGTGGAAAATACAGCAAACTAATTCACAAGAAACAAATACCGAAGACTTGTTGCTTTGAATGAAGGGTCAATGGGTTAAACTTAATAATATGTGGTGTGAGATACTTGTTTTAAGTCTTGTTGCTTCTGTTTGTTTTAGTTTTAGTAGTCGAAATTCAAGGAGCAAAGTCACCTCTTTCTCACGTTGTTGTGTTGGAGATTGTAGCACCCCATAAAAGCAGTACCAAATTTGTGATAAGAATCCACAAAACAAGGTAATAGTAATACAATTTTTATTTCTGTTTCTAACTAAGCTTGTTCTGAATTATGAGTTGCAAATTATCTTCTTGTTCGGTTTGCTTTTGCAAATTTTGCAATTAAATAGTTATATACTTCTGCTAAGAAAATAGTATGTACTTCTAATTCATTTAAAATTATTTGGTTCGTGTATTAGATTATTTGAAGCTTTAAAGTTGAACTTTGTCGTTAAAAAATTAATCATTTCATTTCTTAAAATATATATTAATTTCATTTGTTAACAAAGAAGATGTAAGACTAATAATATGGACATTTATATGTACGATTTTGCTACCCACACCTTTCTTTTTCTAATCACTTATCTAAAAAAATTTATAAAAAAAAATATCTAAAACACTCTTGTTTATTCTTTGAATCTTAATTTCTCTTTTTATCTTCATTTTGTCAATACTTGATATTGGAACACCAATAGTAATTCTGATGGTCTTCATGCGTACACAAATTGAACATGTATATATATGCAAATTGAGTATGTCCAATAACCTACGTGAACTTAGTTTATGTAAGTGTATTGATTTTATGTACGTTTACGTAAACTGAATTCATGAACACTTACATAAACTCAATTTATGTATCTCTAACGTATTGAACTGAGATCACGTATACATGTATGCGATATAAATTCACGCAACCTACATGAACTAAATTCACGTAGGTGTACATGAACTATATTCATGTAGTGTTTATGAATTCTTAAATTTCATTGCATACGCAAACTTAAATTACGTAATCGTACGTGAACTGGATTCACGCATTGTTTGTGATTTCTTAAATTTAATAATGTATGTGGGTTCAGTTCACGTAAGAATACATGATTTAAATTTGCACAAAGTAAATTATTTACAATGTACGTGAATTGAGTTCAAGTAAAATTTTTAGATTTTGAAAGAAAAAATATGAATTCAAATACATCAGTAAACATATTTTTTTGTGATTTTAACCACGATATAAAGAGAATTAATAAGAGTTTATGATGGATGAGTTATTGATGAATTGTGATGTGTGATCTATGAGGTTAGTGATTGGGATGGAGAGACAAATCGAGTTATAAAATGAGACAAATAAACAAAGACATTTTGAATATTTTGTTTTTAGGAAAATTTTGAGAAGTATGGGAGACGAAAAAGAAGGTGTGTAACAATATTGTTATATGTATTTTAAGAGACATAAACATATTAAAAAAATATAAAGTAAAATATACACTAAAATAGTTAAACATGATTGATTTTTTTTTTTTATTTTTTTTTTATGTTTGAGTTATGATTAACGATGTGTTTGTTACAATTTTAAAAATAATCACTTTTAAACATCTATTTGTTATAATTAAAAAATAATCTAAAAAATGCTTCAAATGAGAAGTTCTTCAGTAACTTCTCAACAAAACAAAAAGTTATCACATATTTATTTTTAAAAAGCTATTTTTTTACTGCCATAAGAAAACACATAATATTTTTTCATTATTTAAAAAATCTTTAAATTATAAAATATCAAAAACACTTTTTTAATACTATAACAAACATATCATAAGTAGTAAAGGAAATCAAAGTGTTAATTTGACAACGTATTTAATAATTGATCTCCTAACTTTATTTATTTTTATTTTAGAGAAGTAAGTATTTTTCTAATTAGCATTGAAAAGTATCATTTCAATTCTTTAATTTTATTGTGCTAGTCCAAGCTAGTACTTTTTGTTGGTTTACTGTTGAATGTGGTGGACATGGGAAAGAAAATGATTTGACACGAACAAAAATGAATTTGGTAGATGGAAGAGAGATAATATTTTAAAGGAAGTGTGTTTGATTCGTTTTTATGGTGAGTTAATATTTTAAATGTGTTTGATTTAAATTTTACGAGGGAAGAGAATGAGAGTAAATTAAGTGATTTTTGCGCTCTCTTCATTTGGGAAATTTGAAAATCAGTGAACTAATATAACTTAAACTATTTAATTTAAAATATTTCACGTCTTCTTGAATCAAATACAAAATTATTAAAAATATTTATCATCTTTTCTTCGTCGTAAAAATCTCCCTCCTCTCGTCAATTGAACCAAACAGACCCTTCAGATAGGAGGGAAGGAAGACAAAATTCATCTTATATTGGTTTTTGACCTCCCTCTATTTTAAGGGAATTTGGAGGGAAGAATATGAAAAGAAAGAGGGAGAAAGACCTCATATAACGAAAAAAACTATTTAAAATATCTCTAGTGTCATTTGAACCAAACACAAAATCATTAAAATCATTTGTCTCTCATTTGAACCAAACATGTATCTATTTTCTCTCTCGCTATCTATTGTACCAAACATATCCTAATATTTGAATATTATTTGACATTTAACAATATTAATTAATTTCATTATTTGTAATTCTTTTTTCAAAATTTATTATTTACAGTTATTTTATTACTTAAAATTAAATTTAATTAATATTATCTTCCTCATCCACCAACTTATTGAATTGTAAATGTAGTTTAGACAACAAAAGAGCAAAAGCATATGATATTTTGAAGTGCGGAGTAGAACTCTTTATTATCATAGCTTATTTGAAATTAAAAAAACTCCTGCACCTCAAAAGTTTCACATCATCTTCTTCCTCTAAATAAAAAAATAAAAAATATTAACATTGAAAATCGAAACATTATAGTCTACTCTCTAGTTGACTTTTTCTCAATGATACAAATATAATAAGTGTTGTATTTGATAATAGGTTATTTTTAGCTAAAATATATTGGCAAATAGCAAAGTCAACATCACATGGGATGAATAAATGAAGAAATAGCTAATATAGTTCCAAAGTTTAGATATATACTTTGAATTTAATTTGATCAAATCCAATCTTAATAACCTCTCTCAATAACAACTATCATGAATCTTGTCTCCATACAAACAAATCAACATATCAAGGTTTGATGATTTTTATTTTTGTAATACAGGATCAATTTAATTTTATTGTGCTTAAATTGTCATGAATTTTATTTCTATCGTATAAATTTTTCTCTATTTTTTTAGTTGGTATAATATGAGCATTAAAACAAGATGATGTGTCATTTTTTTTTTTCTTTCAATAGACTAATGATTAAACTTGCACATATTAAATGTAAAATTAAATTCGAACTCAAATTTAATTTATCTTACCAACTCGTTGTATGAGACGATGATGTATCATTCTGAAATATATCAAAATAACTGTTTAGTTGATTTTTTAAAAATAAAGTTTAATTATTTTACACTATTAATATATTATAATTATTTATTAATATAATTTTAAATATATTTAATGATTCGATATTGTGATGGATTAATAATATACAACATTTTTACACAATAATATACATGACTTAATTTTTTTTATGAGAATTTGAACTTGTATTTAATTGTAATGCACTCTATAGAATTTTTTACACTTTATATATTAAAATGATTTATAACTATAACTCAAATAATGTTAGTAAAAGTGCGTGAAAAAAAAGGTCATAAATCAAAATTTCTAAATTGGAAGAGTAACACTTTTTCCAAAACGACGACGTATGAATCACCTTCGAGACAGAGGAGTTGGAAATGCTCCTGCGCCATGGCGCGCACGTCAAGGACGAGTCCTTTTTCTTCCATTGCTTGGCCTTGGAAGGAAGCGACGTCGTCGTTTGAAGTCGGTTCTGTGTCGTTTCATGTGAACTGAATGAAGGGTTTGGGGTGCATCCACCTTCCACTATGCTGAAATGGAAGTTTCAATGTTCGTCAATCTGGTAGCTACTGTTCCCATTCTTGGAATCGATTTTTTTAGAATGGATTAATCAATAAAATAGCTGAACTTAAGATACTACTTGTTTGCATAAAAACTATTATTAGTAAAACAATGTAAAGAAAAATGGCTTGAGTAGGACGTAACAAACACTTGTCATGCTATCTACAAATATTGAAAATCAATAATTTCATCTTCTATATCAAGAAGATACATGATTGAAGGAGAAAATCAAACAAAGGGTGTAAGCATACAAACGACCAGTGTTATCAAATAACTCCTATAGCATAGCGGAATTTGAATAAATCGCTATTGCTCAGTGACTAGCTATTTAGTTCAGAGCCTTGTCAAATAGCAGTTATTGTCGAGCTATAACAGTATTGCATAGTGGAATTTGAACAAACAGTTTTGCACGGTTTGCAATTGACAACAATGCGAACGACCAAGTCCGATAAGTAGTACATATGAACCTTGCAGACAACAACAGCTAAGCATTGTCCCACTAAGTAGGGTTGATGGAATGGACCAAACGACGCCACAATATTTTGTCATATAGCATATCTGCATTAATCTCTAGGTCTTTCTTAATAGTTTCTTATAGTTTTTCAAGGTCTTCATCTAGCTGCTCTAGTGATGTGATTACCCTTTATTTGATCTACTCTCCTTACTACAAAATCTACAAGTCTCCTCGCTACAGACCCAAACCACCTAAGCTCAATTCCACCGTCTTTTCTACGATAGAGGCTATCCCAACTCTCTCTCTAATGTTGTCATTCCTAATCCTATCTCGTCTACGCTTTCTACACATTCAACACAACATTCTCATAAGTTGTGCTTCTTTTGTCCTTGCGTTGGTTATTTACCGCCCAACACTTCGTCTCATACTACATCGCCAACCCTACAATTGTGCAATAAATCTTTTTCTTCATTTTGAGCGGTACTTTTTTTTATCACACACAACACTTGAGACTCTCCTCCATTTCAACCACCCAATTTGAATTCAATGGTTTACATCCTTTTCTATTTCTGTGTCGTTCTGTATTATGGACCCAATATATTTAAATAGTGTAACTTGTCATGTAGCGTGATCTCCAACTTGTACCTCTAAGTTTGAAATGTTTCACCTTTTACTAAACTTGCATTCCATATACTCTATTTTGCTTCTACTCAAACGGAAACTATACGCTCCTGAGATTTGTGTTCAAGTCTCTAATCTCAGTGCAAATGAGCTCACCTAAAAGAACAAAAATAAAATGGCTTGTGTGATTTGTGAGTTACCAATGCCAGCAAAGGAGCTGAATCCTAACTACAACAACTAAAAAAAAGTGACAAACTTCAAATACAAAGCGACCAAATGCAAAGCAAGGCTTCAGAAAAAATTGTAACAAAAAAAAAGCATCTGGCCACAGATATGGGAATAATTGTTTGATAAAAACTTGTATTTATTGTAGTAATATACTAGTTAGGAAAAGGCCAGGATAAAGGTATATTTATTTCAATTCTTTTATAGTTTAAGGAATAAATGATTTTATTATGATGAAGTATTTATCTTGTCCTGAGTATTTCTAAATTGAAACTGATTTTACTGCAACTGAATCATTCTAATTTCTAAGTTAAAAAATTTAACTACTGTATTAGTTGTCATTTGGTAATAAAAGTGTGTAGGCGGAGGAAATACTTCAGACTTCTCTCCAAAAACAACAGCTGGATTATAAGTTGTAGAATTCAATATATATCTGTGAACTATCAAAAGAAGAAAAATAGAATTAATCCATATCTTGATTATTTGTCATCATATTTTTAAATGCAATATATGTACCATATGAAGCAGTAGCATTTGTGTCGGCATACAACTGTATGTTTATCTAATTAATAATTATAACATGCCTGTCTCTCTTTTGTTCAGGCTAAGTAATTTGCACTAAAGTAATGGAATACCTTTATGGATTTGCGTCTTCTATTTCAAGAGATTTGGTGTGCAGCGTGATAGGTCAGTTAAGCTATCCCTGCTGCTTCAACAATTTTGTTCAAGACCTTGCAAAAGAAGAAGGTAATTTGGCTGCAACAAGAGCTAGTGTCCAAGACCGCATTACACGAGCCAAGAAGCAGACTAGAAACACTGCTGAGGTTGTTGAGAAGTGGTTGAAGGATGCTAACACTGTCATGGACAATGTTGATCAGTTACTACAAATGGCAAAAACAGAAAAGAACTCTTGTCTCGGGAACTGTCCAAATTGGATTTGGCGATACCGTGTAGGCAGGAAGTTAGCAAAGAAAAAAAGGGACCTCACATTGTGCATTAAAGAAGGTAGACAATATATACAGATTGAACACCCCGCTGCACTTTCAAGCAATTTTTCTTCTGATAAATGTTGGAAGTTTGATAGTAGAAAACCTGCATATGAGGAACTTATGTGTGCTTTGGAAGATGATGAGGTTATTATGATTGGATTGTATGGGATGGGGGGTTGTGGTAAAACAATGCTTGCAAAAGAAGTAGGCAAGAGAGCTGGTCATCTTTTTGATCAAGTGCTTTTTGTGCCTATATCTAGTACTGTAGAAGTGGAAAGGATCCAAGAAAAAATTGCAGGCTCTCTTGAATTTGAATTCCAAGAAAAAGACGAGATGGACAGATCACAACGCTTATGCATGAGGTTATCACAAGAAGAAAGGGTTCTTGTGATTCTGGATGATGTGTGGCAAATGCTAGATTTTGATGCCATAGGGATTCCTTCTAGTGAGCATCATAGAGGTTGCAAAGTTCTCATTACCAGTAGATCAGAAGCAGTTTGTACTTTGATGGATTGCCAAAAAAAAATTCACCTGTCAACATTAACCAACGATGAAACGTGGGATCTTTTCCAAAAGCAAGCACTCATATCTGAAGGCACTTGGGTTACTGTAAAGAATTTGGCTCAAGAAATTTCAAATGAATGTAAAGGCTTGCCTGTCGCCATTGTAGCAGTGGCTAGCAGCTTAAAAGGCAAGGCGGAGGTAGAATGGAAGGTTGCATTGGATAGATTGAGAAGTTCGAAACCTGTTAATATTGAAAAAGGTTTGCAAAACCCGTACAAGTGCTTGCAGTTAAGCTATGATAATTTGGACAACGAAGAGGCCAAGTCCCTTTTCTTGTTGTGTTCTGTGTTTCCTGAAGATTGTGAAATTCCTGTTGAGTTTTTAACTAGGTCTGCAATAGGGCTAGGCATTGTTGGAGAAGTTCGCTCATATGAAGGGGCAAGGGACGAAGTGAGTGCGGTTAAAAATAAGCTCATAAGTTCTTGTTTGTTGCTGGATGTTGATGAAGGAAAATGTGTCAAAATGCATGACTTAGTTCGCAATGTAGCCCATTGGATTGCGGAGAAGGCGATTAAGTGTACCTCAGAAAAGGATATGACTTTGGAACATACTTCATTAAGATATCTATGGTGTGATAAATTTCCAAATAATTTGGATTGTTCCAATCTTGACTTTCTACACATTCACACATATACACAAGTATCAGCTGAAATTTTCAAAGGAATGAGAATGCTCAGAGTTTTGTTTCTTTACAACAAGGGTCGGGAGAGAAGGCCATTGTTGACCACATCATTAAAACTATTGATGAATCTTCGTTGCATAGTCCTGAGTAAATGGGATTTAGTTGACATCTTATTTGTGGGAGACATGAAGAAACTTGAAAGTCTTACATTGTGTGCTTGTTCATTCCTTGAATTACCTGATGTGATTACACAACTGACAAACTTGAGATTGTTGGATTTGTCAGAATGTGACATGAAAATGAATCCGTTTGAAGTAATTGGGAAACACACACAGCTAGAAGAACTGTACTTTGCTGATCGTAGATCGAAATGGGAACTTGAATTCTTAAAAAAGTTTAGTGTCCCACAAGTGTTACAGAGGTATCAAATACAGTTAGGAAGCATGTTTTCCGGTTTCCAACAAGAGTTTCTCAATCATCGCAGAACTTTGTTTCTCAGTTATTTGGATACATCTAATGCTGCGATTAAGGATTTGGCCAAAAAAGCAGAGGTCTTGTGTGTAGCATGTATCGAGGGAGGTGCTAAAAATATTATCCCTGACATATTTGAAATAGAAGGAGGAAGTATGAATCATTTAACTGAGCTTTTGATACGTGATTCTAAGGGGATAGAGTGTTTGGTTGACACTTGTCTGATCAACGTAGGAACTCTCTTCTGCAAGTTGCATTGGCTAAGAATTGAGCACATGGAGCGTTTGGGAGCTTTATACAATGGTCGAAGAATGCCTCTTGGTGGTCATTTTGAGAATTTAGAAGACCTATATATAAGTAATTGTCCAAAGCTAACATGTCTCTTCACACTTGCAGTTGCTCAAAATCTGGCTCAACTGGAGAAGTTGGAAATATTATCTTGTCCTGCACTGAAACATATACTAATTGATGATGATGATGATGATGATGATAGTGAGGAGATAAGTGCATATGATCACAGACTTCTGTTTCCAAAATTAAAAAAGCTTCATGTCAGAGAGTGTGGTATGCTGGAATACATAATCCCAATCACTTTAGCTCAAGGCCTTGTACAATTGGAGAGTATAGAAATCGTATGTAATCATAAGTTGAAATACATATTTGGCCAAAGCACACACAAAGATGGTCAGAATCAAAATGAACTCAAGATCGAGCTTTTGGCCCTGGAAGAGCTTACTCTTGTCCTCTTGCCAAATATCAATAGCATTTGTGTAGAAGATTGTTATCTAATGTGGCCATCCTTGTGTCAATTCAATTTGCAAAATTGTGGAGAGTTTTTCATGGTGTCTATCAATACTTGTATGGCTTTACACAACAATCAGATAATCAATGAAGCTTCACGTCAAATTGTGCAAAATATAAAAGAAGTTCGAGTCAATAACTGTGAGTTAGAAGGCATCTTTCAGCTAGCAGGACTATCCATTGATAGAGAAAAAAATCCACTGACATCATGTTTGGAAATGTTGTATTTGGAGAATCTACCTCAGCTCAGGTATGTATGTAAGAGTGATGTAGTAGAATCAACAAACCTCCAATTCCAAAATCTTCAACAAATGGAGATATGTGGGTGTAGAAGGTTAAAATTTATCTTCTCATCCTGTATGGCAGGAGGGTTACCTCAATTGAAAGCGCTAAAGATAGCAAAGTGCAATCAGCTAGATCAAATCGTTGAGGATATTGGCACTGAAATTCCCTTAGGTACACAAACATTCACTTATTCTTGGTGTAACTCTTGTTAAACTTTATTTAAATTGAGGCTATTCGATGAAGTATCAATAGTTTCTAAATGTTATGAAATTTTTGGATAAGAAAGAGATTAACATATATATGCTTGAATAATCAATTTATTACTCTTAATTCTAGTATCAAAATGACAGGACAACTAAAGAATTGTTATGTATTTTCCACTCTAAAATTTGTATTCTGGCTATAATTCATGGTGATTTTCAATGGTCAGAACTTGTTTGTTAAAATTTACTATTTTAGTAAAATGTACTTTGAAGAATTAGGTTAGTGTAATGATTTTAAACGAAAGAATCTTCTTTTTCCTGTTGTTGCGTTGTAAGAAAAACAAATGAATTGATTTGAAATTTGCTTGATGAATATACATAGTAGATGCAACACTTATAGATCATCTGTATTATACAAGGACATGATGTTGCTGCTGTGTAACTACTTTTCAGGATCATTTGGTTTTCCCAGCCTTATAAGGTTAACACTAATATCATGTCTGATGCTGGGTTCATTGTTTACAGCATCTACTGCTAAAACCTTGACTTCATTGGAAGAATTGACAATACAAGATTGCCATGGTTTAAAGCAATTACTGACTTATGGAAGAGCTCCGAAAAATACAAGGGGAGAAATAGATCAGGATGATCATGACTTTCAGAGTTATACGACAATGTTCCAAAGTTTGAAAAAGATTAGTATTATGAGATGTCATTTGCTGAAGTATATATTACCCGTTTCATTTGCGAGAGGACTGGTGAAATTGGAAGCTATAGAAATCACAGAGACTCCCGAGCTGAGATATGTATTTGGTCAAAACAGTCATTCTTCCCATCAATATCTAAACAAGTTCCAAATTGAGCTTCCTGTTTTGGAAAAAGTTGCACTCTATGATATTCCAAATATGATTGCCATTTATCCAGAAAACTATCATGCAACATGCTCATCTTGGCAACTTCTTGTCATGAACGATGTTGGTCTATCAATGAATAATTTGATGGTTGATTTTGGAGCCACATACTCAGATCTTAGTTCTAAAACAGTACAGCTCTCTGTTTCATTGTCTTTCTCATTACATACATTTATTTCTCTTTGTCTCCTTTATATTGATGGGATGCACTTTGGAGGATAAAGTGTAATATCTATAACTGCAGATTCAAAATCAAATGGTGTAAATAAATTGATAAAATACATGCACACACGTGTATAATAAATCATGAAATTTTGAACGTTGATTTTCCTATCAAAGGTTTTAAAGCAATCCTGTCTTACATGCATGCCACTTTAGAGATATACCTATTTTCGTATCGTTGTTACCTGTTCTATTCTCGTCTTTAATATCCACCAAACACAAAATAGAATCAACTTATTCTGTTTTATATTGTTCCAACATGTCTATCAGACTTAATGGTTACTATACTTTTACAGGATGAATGGGAAACAAGTATGAGTATTGAGAAGAAGTTAGTATCTGTTATTATTGAGAATGGGTCCAAAATTGAAGGCGTTTTTCAAATGAATGGATTCCCAATCAATGGACAACAAGTGGTGTCCTGGTTAGAAGACCTTAAATTGGTCAATTTGGCAGAGCTAATGTACATATGGATGGGTGCTAAACATTTTGCAAGCCTTCAACATCTTCAGAAAATACACATCTGCAATTGTCCAAAACTAAAGTCTATCTTCTCCATCTCTGTCTTGAGAGTCCTACCCCTGTTGAAGATTCTTGTGGTAGAACAGTGTGAGGAATTAGAGCAAATCATTGAAGATGATGAAGAAATTGTAAATGTCCCGAGTTCTAAAGTGTGCTTCTCACAGCTAAAGTTTCTTCTTGTCACACACTGCAACAAATTGAAGCATTTGTTTTATATCTCCACATCCCATGAGTTTCCAGAACTGGAGTATCTGTCTCTCAATCAAGATTCTAGTCTAGTTCAAGTGTTTAAAGTTGGACCTGGTGTGAGAGAATGTAGAGTGGAAGCTTTGCTTCCAAAACTCAAACATATAATGCTAATGCAACTGCCAAACCTCAATAATATGTGTGAAGGGGTTGAGTTTCACACTCTGACCAATCTTTTGGTGCACAATTGCCCAAAAATCTCACTAACTTCAACGACTACTGTTGAGGACATGCTAAAACTCTATCATCGTGGTACGCTATATACTACTTCCCTCTGTTTCATTTTATCTGTCTTAAATTTGGTCCTCTCAAAGTTTATAAATCTGTTATTTTTAGACAAGGAGTTTGGTTTTTATCTCTGTCCACACTTACACGACATAAGTTGTACAACAACAAATGGCCACGAGTTCCTTACATCAAAGAACAAAAACAAAGGGATGCAAGATTTACAGTCACAGGAGCAGAAACTGTCATCCATTCCTTTACCAAACTTGACAGAGGTACGATATTATTTTATTTTTTCTTCTTTTACAAAACCAGATATATTAGATGGAGAACGGTTTAGGCAAGCAACTAGACACAGTTAAGTTTGTTTATTATTGAAGTTAACGTAATTAACAAATTCAGAACTGGTTGAAATGCCATTTCCTAGTCATTTTGCCACACAAGGAAGTTGTGGAGGTATAGGAGTAAAACAGAATTTGTAAATGGAACATTTTTGCTTAGATATTCATCTGCCTAAAACATGCACAAATGTGAATTTTCTATAACCCTTTTCTCAGTGTTGGAGGAAACAAATGTATTATTATTATTATTATTATTGTTTATAAATGTGTTCATTACTTTGTGTAGGAGTTGGTTAAAGGACAATCCATGGATGAACCATGTTTGATGAGCCAACAAAATTCACTTGAAGAATCTGTAAGTATTGTTGAAAGTCCTCAAACAATGTAATACCAGCTAAACATATATACTGTAAAGAATTTAACAGTAAAAGAATAGTTGACGTAGAAACAAGAGAGCAAGAACACTCGAAAAAATTCACCATTCTCTTTTTCTCTCTTTTTGAAGGTAAAACAATAATCTTTTATCAACAGAAAGAAAGCTAACAACACCAGCAAAAAAAAATTATCACTGATAAGAATAACACAAGTTATCCTAAATTAATAAGCTTATCCTCATTATATCAATAGCATTACAGTACATCTTAGAAATAGACTTTTTTCAAGTCTACAGCTTGTTTTCTTTTATGTGCTACATAGTGTCTCAAAGAAATAGAAGGCCTAAGCATTCAAGGAGGTCGATATTTGAGAAAACTATAATAGCAATTTTCTTCAGTGATTAAGAAAGGAGAAACTCATCCTCTAGACCATTACACATTCCTTTTAAAAAGGCATCCCACTGATACTGCAAAGTTACAACTTACAAATTTTTTGTTCTTGTGCAGAGAGTTAAGATGATTACTGAAGAGGGAACCACATCAAAGAATGTAGAGATGGTAGCCTCGCTAATTCATTCCGATTCTGATAGCTCACAGTCAGACCCATTAGTTACATCTCAACGTAGACCACATCCACATGTAAGTTTTGTGTATGCAAATGACCTTTCCAACAAAACAGTGGTAACTTACTTTGGATTTATTATTTACTACAGAAGTAGGATCAAGAAACTGCAGTACTAAATATTGGAACATAGAGTATAACTTTCACAAATTTGTTACTATCACAGTGATCACACTCATATTTTAACTTACACTTCCATCCAAAGTTGTAACAAAAAACTTTTGTGGCTAACTGATAATGCCTTTTCTGGTTTTATTCTTCCAGTGTGAAATCAGCTTCAGCCAAACTGAGACTTACACTAATGAAGAAAATAAAGACCATCCTATAAATATAGTAGACTTGGGGGCCAGTGATCTCATCAGTTTATTTCAACCTGTCGAAGAAGATGATGAAGGCCAAATAACCACACCTTGTGTTTCTGAAGTGACTGAACAACACCATTCAACCAAAGATAACTTAGTTGCGAAGGCACTTTCTGACCTGGAAGAGTGTTTGACAATGCCTCTGAAGGACATAGCTAGCTCAGAGGCTAACAGCCTTCGCCTTCTGACAGCTCTTAACTTCTTGTCCCACCTTTCTTTAAAAGATGCAGCTCTGTCAGATGGACTCCAAGCTATAATAGACACTTTGCACAGAGAATTCCCAAGCATCCTATCCTCCTTCAAACAAGCATTTACCATAGACAAATTTGTTGTGATTGAAGCTCATCATGATGAGGCAGCCATTACTCTTGCTTCCAAAATTTCCAAAGCAGATAATTTTTTGGATGAAGCTCAACAGAGGGAAGCAACTTTGAAGGAACAGATCATTCAATTGAAGAAAGAAATAAAAAATCTTGAGGCTGAACTATCTTATCTTGATGAAAAAAAGGACAAATGCATTCAAGAAACTATAGGGTACAAAATGGAGTTGGAGAATGTGAGGAAAGACAAGTATCAAATTGTGGAAGATCAAATAAATGCTCGACGAGAAATATTTGAAGTCGATTATAAATGGTCTGCTTTAAGTAGTCAGTTTCAGTACAACTACATTGTTGAAAGAAATCCTTCTTGAGGACTTTTATTATTTATTGCTTTTTAAATGACCAAATTTGTTACGCAATGGAAGCTAAACGAATGTCATTTGTTTCAACAAATTGGAAAAATTCAATATCCTAAAAGTAATAGATACACTATAAGATAAGGTAAAATTTAAGCTATTGTTTGAAATAAAAGTAAAATTTCATAATTCCAATGTCATGATTTTATATTATGTTTATATCAACTATTAGATTTTGCATCAAGTGTATCTCATAACGGCGAGGCTTGAAGGAGATGCATTGCGGCTGCAAAAAAGCAAGAAGGTCAAAACTCTTGGGTAAGTGCCAGTAGTAACCAACCAGTTTGCATTAATGATGAATATAGAAACATAAGCAACACAATCAGGAAGAACAAATTTAACACAACCAACCATATGGCCCAATTCAGATTCCTCATTAGTGACACAAATTATACTATAGTCTACCATTATTCTTCTCATTTTGCACAAAACAACTGAGAATGCAAAAGTTACCAAGTGTAACTTCAAAATAAAAGTGCTTTCAGGTTTTATCTACCACCAAAACAAACATATTTGTTCAATGACTTGAGTTAGTGATAAATCAAGAATGCATTGAGGAACTTGAAACCAAATTGAACTTGAGAGGATTGGCCTCCCATAATTTCAACTAAACATAAAATTCTTGTCTAGTTCTTACTCTTGCTTAACATCGAATTAGTTTTAAAAGGTTTGTGTAGTTTGATTTCATTATTCCTAAAATTTTATTCACTGTTGCTAAATAATTATTTGCACGGTTTATGTATGTATATTTCTATATTTCTCGTATCATCAGCTGAAAATTGATATTTCAAACTGCAGTTTCGTAATCATTAATTGTACAGATTTGATGATATTTGTAATTGTTATTATAATTAATTAGTTAGTTGTTATATAAGACCTAAATCATTATGTAACAACATTATTTAAAGGAGAATTCTCCAATGGAAATGATACAGTTTACAAATTAGAAATTCTGAGGTTAACACAAACAAAGTATCAACATTAACCACAAATGATAATATCAAACCTATAAAGAGCAAATATAATGACCAAGAAAACTATGAAGTATAAAAAAGGAATTATTATGCATGAAGGATTTGATCTACCAGCTGCCATGTAGTTCGCACAAGTTTCATGAAAATGCCTGTCGCACTATTAAGCATTTTCCTTCCTATATCTTACATATTATATTCTAACTAACCTATGTTGTGTTGGTCTTTTCTTATTTTTTATAATATTTAGATGAAAATCTACACAACCATAGGCTAGAGAGAGTAGAACTTCCAAATCACAAAAAATCAAAACATTTCTTCTGGGCAGCAACAAAGTCATTAAGCTTGTTAACTTCACTCTTTATCTCATCAAGTTCCTGAGTTAACTGGTTATGTCTCTTGAGAAGCTCCTCGAGTCGTGCAAGTGCACGTTCCACCTCAGGAACCCTGACTATAACACGTTGACGCATTCCATCAACCCATGACTTGTCGAATCCAAGTTGAACAGCTTCATCACATAGTCGATGAAACTCCTTTTCTTGCTGAGGAGTAATACTAACAGAGCTTTCATTCCGAAGGAACAACAACATATCCGCCAAAGTTTTCAACATCCAACCTTGAAAGCGCTTGCTAAACTTGTCATAAACTTTCCTAAGATGGGGATAGATTGCTATTGCCTCTACAACCAGAGCAACTTGTGCATCATCCATATCATCAAAGTCATTATATGCCCTCAACTCTGCAATGGTAAAATAATTGCTACTATAAGTATCTGCATAATCTGCTAAAAGTTGAAGGAGTTCTAGGATGAGGTATATACATATATAGGATGGATCATAAAAGAGACACAAGAAAAAATGCTAACCTGGAGGAATCTCAATGTTGTCCATAGAAACAACACTTGTTCCACTTTCTTTATCCATTGAGTTTGACCCTTCCTGAATACTTTCATTAACATGGGAATGTTGTGCAAACATGTCACTGCCATTAGGCTTGGAGTGAGTTAAAATCACACCACCAAAGCCATTAACTTCTGTAGGAACTGATAAAGTTGATTTTGTAGTTTCCTCTAATGTAGATCCCTCTTGAACACTTTCCTTTGCCATGTCCTCAACACTCTGCACATCACAAAAGGTAGAATACATTTTAGTTGTTTTTCAAGTTATGGCTTTGAAAGGACCAGCTTTGTTATAACATATTGTACGTCGTTAATTGGTATAATAGATATTTGTGCAACTTCAGCGGTTACTATTGTTTCTCCAAGCTCTTGCCGTTGATCCTGAAAACTTGGTTCATTGGTTGATTGTTGATCCACCACCAACTTCTATTTGAAATGTTGAATGAGCATGAAAGGCATTAGTATTGCTATATATGGAGGTAGTTTATGAAGCAACTTACTTGTAATTATTTAAATAAATAAACTTACTTGTTTGTTGTATTCATAATCATCTTGTGACCCAGTTAAATTATGCAGTACAGTTTGACTAGAAGCATTGACTTGAAAAGAAGGTAACTCACTTCCAGATTCTGTTTGATCTTTTTCAGCACCCTCTTTATTTATAATATCGCGTATGTTGCGTAAGTCGCAACGGACCAAGAAATCAATTTCCTTATCTGAAATAACAAATTCTAAGAGTTATGAACTTGATGAGAAGGCCGAATCATCAAGGCATAAATTAATATATAGTGTGTACCATGATTATAACTCCGCAACATGTCCTCAACGGTAGTAGTTGAAGTTAATGAGAGTTTTGGACAGTTGTGCACAAAAAGATTTGTCAGAGTCTTAATCTCAATCCTTTGAGAGATGTTATTCAAGTTCGGAAGTTGCATCAATATTACATGTTTAAGCTCTGGAAGCAAAACCTCAACATTCCTTTCTCTCATACCTTGTTCACATTCAAATACTTCCTCCAAATTAGGATCTTGATTTATGATCAAATACTCTAGTTCTGGAAACTCGTGTGATGCCGAGAGATTGAACAGACGCTTTAAGTTATTGCACTGCGTGACAAGAAGCAACTTTAGTTTAGAGAAGCATACTTTTGGAGCTGTGACAGTGTTTGATGCATTTTCACACTCTTCACCGTCTTCAATGATTTCCTCCAATCCCTCACACTGCAGTATTACTAGGATCTTCAGTTGAGGTAAACTTCTAGAGACAGCGGACGAGAAGATGGCTTTCAGTTTTTGACAACTCCAAATGTATAGAAATTTAAGATTTTGGAGAGTCACAAAATGTTTGGAACCCTTCCATATATAGGTCAGCTCTGGTAAATTTACCAAGTTCAGGTTTATTAACCATGAAGTTGCTTGTCGTCTGTTCCTAGGATGCTCATCGTGATGAAAAATGCCTTTTATTTTGGAGCTGTTCCAAATAGCAACAGATCCCAACACTTGCACGTTTGTCGTGCCCGCTTCCACTATATCCTACAAAAGCATATTACTCATCAACTCAGATCATGAAGCTAAAAAGAATGGAATAAAGCTCAAGTACTTATGGCACATTTTGACATAAAACCTTAAAATTTTGGTTATATGGATTTTCATCTATATAATTTTTTCTATTTACAAGGTGAGGAATTCTGATGCATATTTAGCAAAAATGTCATAAATATAAACTTGTCAATTAAATTTATATTATGACATAATGTGTCCAACATCCATGTGTGTGGAGCTAAAGGGGATGAGAAATTAAAATCTTTGGATGATGCTAAGGTAGTGAAGCTTCCTTGTCCTTTTTTCTCTTAGTTTTGGTTCATAAACAACATTAGTATAATAACAAAAACAAAGCTAAGCAACCAAGAAGAGAATGATAATGTGATAAGGGAGGTATAGAGAAGTATACCAATGTAGAAGTATGGTCCAAAAAAGAAGATGTTGGATGAACCATCAGATTATTAACAGACAAAGTGGACAGTCCAACATCGTCCATGACAATCCTTTGCAAAGATGGGCACTTCATATAGTAAGTTTCCGGGAAAATGTTGATCATATTTGGCATACTGAAGAGTTCAACTTTTTCCAAAACAGGAAGATCAATTTGGATCTTGTTTTGGTATTGATGAGAAGAATGAACATCAGCAATGTCATGAATGCTGTGACCAAATAGATACATCAAACTACGTGTCTGCCGTATTTCAATATCCTTAAGCTTCACTAGGCCTTGAGCATAAGATACATGGAATAAGTATTCCAATAAGTTGCAATTAACAACAGTAATACTTTCCAATCTTGGGAACATGGCAACATAACTCTGTGAATCATGATCCTCGCAAATTATTTCCTCTTTATTTTCATGCGCTTCACCATAAGTTACTAAATATCTCAACTCGTGGCATTCCTCTATCGTCAATTCTTCCAATGAAATCAAGTGTGTAGCAGTGGATGGCGAAAACAACGTTCTTAACATCGAACAAGATCTTAATATAATCCTTTTAAGATTGCACAGGTTGAATGACCCTGAAAGACATTCAGAAATTAAAAGTCATTGCACAGGTTGAATGACCCTGGTATTGTTGAGTAAATTTTTCATTAATTTAGAACCATGCAACTAAAAATTTGTGTTCATGTTACAAATTAATCTCATACGTCATATCAAATTTCTTAAACCTACTTTGCGAATCAAACTTTTTTATAAATAGAATTTAAGATCGGTGATTAAAAATAAAGTTTAGTTTTAGAATTGGTTTGACATTAGAAAAAATCCTTTAGTAATACTTCACCAAATAATAACTTGCCATGCTAAGATTTTTCTAAGGATACAACATCCCCAAACAACATAATATGTATACTAAATCTCTCAAACCATGAAACAGGTTTATGAAATTCAAAGTGCAATGCACACCTGAGTTGTAATTCACAAGGGATGCTGATGGGATAGAAGTTAAATCTTCCAATTGATTGGATTCCAAATGAAGATTCAGAAAATTTTGATACTCCTCATCTTTCAGCTGAAGTAGTCCTTGTTCTTCACTTACCTCTATTTCTTCAAGATTTTGGAGGTTCATGGATTGTATAAGACCACAACAAGTATAACTTAGCTTTTGTAAACATATTCTCAATGGATCTTGCTCTTCATAAATGGATGGTCCTGCCAACAGAAATCTGCCTACTAACTCATGCTTCTCATTTGCCCGAACTTCTATTAGACTCCACTCCTTTTTTATCTGTCATTTCCAATAGTTGTAAAAAAAATATAATAAAAACAGGTTACCAAATAACTTTAAAATATTTTTATGATATCCCTTAGTTAATATTTTCTTAAAACAACACATCAGGCGAAAAGGAAATCTATAATGATATATAAGTAAAAACTTAAAAAGGAGTTGTACTACCTCAGTGATGTTGTGATCACATTGTTTTCCTTTCACATCAACCATGTAAGCATTGATAGACATGATGGCAACCTCTGGACAACTCCGCAAAGTAAACTGACGAAGAGATGGCAACACTAGATGGAAATTATTTGGGCACATGCTGATCAAATTTGGCATGTTATATAGAGTAAGATCTTCCAAAGCAGGAAGGTTGATCTTCATTTCCTTGTGACTTTGATTAACATGTTTGGAATTGGATTGACCAAATACATATATCAACTTAGGAGTAAATTTTATTTCAAGACACTCTAATTGTAGGAGGCCATGAGCACAAGTTACTGGGATTATGTATTCTAGCTCCTCGCATCTTTCAACAATGAGCTGTTTTAATTTTGAGAAAACCAACCTGTCATCATTTTTGCTTATATCCTCTTTGTTATCATCTGATAGTATATGCTTCAACCCATGACAACAGGATATTACTAATCTTTCCAATTGTACAAGACTCTGAGCAACTGCATGTGTGAAGAGAGATGTTAGCTTTGAACATTCATACATTTTCAAGACCTTAAGATTGCACAAGTTCAGCTTCCAGACAAATAAGGTGCCATGCAGTTGTGGACATTCTTCTATATATAGCTCCTCTAACTTCTCAAAAAGGCCACTGGGAGGATGACCGTGGTATAAAGATCTTAAATGTTCCATGCATTCAATTCTTAGCTTACGCAACGCAGACAAAAGAGTTCCAACCCGACTCAAATGATTGCCAATGTCTACCAAATGTTCTATGTCCTCAGAAGCGCATATCGTAAGCTCAATTAGTTCATTCATTCCTCCAACATCTATTTCAAATATGTCAGGGATAATGGTTTTGGCGCCTCCTCCTTGAATGTTTGCTATTAGTAGAGCCTCAGTTTTCTTAGCCAAATCCTTCACTGCTGCATTTTTTGTATCAAAGCAACTAAGAAATAATGTTCTGTGACAATTGAGAAGCCTTTCGTCATATTCTACAAACATGGTTCCTAGATGTATACGATATCTTTGCAATGCTCTTGGGACACTAAACATGCTAAAGAGTTCATAAGTGATTTCATTGAACGAGTCCCATTCTGATCTACAATCATCGATGTACAGCTCTTCCAGCTGCCGATGTCCTCCAATCACTTGAAAAGGATTCCTTTCCATGTCACATTCTGACAAATCTAACAGTCTCAAGCTTGACAGTTGTGTAATCAGAATGTTAGGTAGTTCAACGAATGAACATTTACGCAATGTCAGACTTTCGAGTTTCTTTGGGTCTCCCAAAAATGAGATGTCACCTAACTTCCAATTCTCAAGAAGTAGACAGCAAAGATTTTTCAATGATTGGAATTGAAATGAATTTATTAATAGTGGCCTCCTCTCAATGCCTTTATTGACAAGAAACAAAACTCTAAGCCTTTTCATTTCCTTGAAAATTTCATCTGAAACTTCTGAGTATGTGTTTATGCATAAAAACTCAAGATTGGAACATTCCAACTGATATGGAAATTTCTCACACCATAGATATCTTAGTAATAAAGAGTATTCCACAGTCACATCCTTTTCCAATGCACATTTGATCTCCTTACCTTCCTCTTCTGCAATTAATAGAGCTACTTTGTGAATTAAGTCTTGCATTTTGACAAATTTTCCTTCACCAGCATCCAACAGCAAAGAAGAGCGTACAAGCTTAGTTTTAGCCGCACACACTTCGTTCCTTGCCCCTTCATATGAGTGAATTTCTCCAACCAGGCCTAGCCCTACTGCAAATCTGGTCAAATCTTCCATTGGAATTTCATATTCTTCAGGGAACACGCAACACAGCAAAAAAAGTGACTTGGCTTCTTTCATGTCCAAATTATCATAACTTAGCTGCAGACACTTGTAAGGATTTTGCAAACCTCTTTCAATATGCAATGGTTTTGAGTTTTCCAATCTACCCAATGCAACCCTCCATTCCACTTCAGCCTTGCCTTTCAAAGTGCTAGCCACAGCTGTAATTAAAACAGGTAATCCTTCACACTCATCCGAGATTAGTCTAGCCAAATGCTTCAAGTTATCAGAGGTGGCTTCAGATATTTGTGCTTGAATTTGGAAAAGACCCCATGCTTCCTCGTCAGTTAAGAGTGGTAGTGAAATCATTCTTTGGCAGTCCATCCTAGTACAAACACTCTCCCATCTCGTTGTGATGAGAACCTTACATCCCTTGTGGTTTTTCCAAGAGGGAATCCCTATGGCCACAAAATCAAGCGGCTCCCACACGTTATCCAGGATCAGAAGAATATTTTCTTCTTGAATTAATCTTTTGTGCAAGCGTTGTGCTCTTTGCATTTCTGTTTTTTCTTCCAACGCACAGTCTAGCCAGAATGCAATATCTTCTTGGATATTTTGAATATCAACTGTACTAGACACAACCACAATAATCACTTCTTCAAAAACATTCTCTTCCTTTGCTCTTTTTCCAATATCAATAGCCAATGTGGTTTTTCCACATCCACCCACACCATACAATCCAATCATGTTAACCTTGTCATTTTTTAGTGCATTCACAAGTTGATCATAAGCATATTTTCTACTATCAAACTTCAAACATCTTTCTGAAGCAAAATATCCTAAGCCAGGAAGTGAAGTAAGTCTTTCAATTTCTGCATAGTTACTACCTTCTTTATTGTACATTTTAACCATCCTTTTTCTCTTTGATATCTGTCTGCCCAACTGGTATCGCCAAATCCAATTTGGACATCGCCCAAAACAACAGCTCTTGTTTGTCTTAGCCTTTTTGAGTAACTCCTCAACATTCTCCATTTCATTGTTAGCTTGCTTCAACCATTTTTCAACTAATCCAGCAGTTTTTTTGGTTTGTTTCTTGGCTCGATCAATGCGGTCTTGAACGCTATTTCTTGTTTCAACAACTCTATCATTTTCATTTTGAAGCTCTTCAACCAGATTGTTGAAGCAACAAGGATAGCGTAATTCTTGTACTGCTCCGCACACCAAATCTCTTGTAACCGAAGATGCAAGGCCGCTCAAGAAATCGCCCATCAATTCACTCGCAATTTAACCTAAAAGAGTCGTGTGAGTTTCACCACTAAACTCTTTGAAACAAAAATAAAAAAGAACAAGAATCATTAACAGCTACTAACAATAAATCTAATTTTGTGATATGTGAATTAACACAATGATCCTTTCTATCATAATGTATAAAATTTGAAATTTTCAAAACAAATATAAATAGACTTCATGTGTGTTTTCTCTTTCCATTACAGTGATTCCTTCCTTCTACTTTGTTTTTCATTAATAATCAAATCCATTTTATGATCTAAATCAATTTCACTATATTAGTAAAATACAAAATTACTTTTTTTCATAGCAACAAGGAGAAATTCTCAAATTCATCCAAAGTGTTGTTGATCTTTTGAAAGACATAATTATAGATAGATAAAAAAGCTAAATATTAAAATGATCCTACCACATGTGATGTTAATAAAAAAATCTATAAACTTGAGCTAATTCAAAACAAAACAAAAAACTAGGTTATTTTAAATGTACCTTTGCTTATTATATTTGTGACTTCCAACACAAGCTTAAAGCTTCCTTCCATTCACAATATCAGAGGATAAGATTGGTTAACAATCATTCATTCATTTTAGTAAAGTCTTGGTCTTCTTCTGCTATTTATTATTCATTTATTTATATTACTAATTATTTTGTTGCATTATAATTTTCAATTATTACACTAGACGTTGACCATTCGTCAACGGCATAATTTACACTCTCAGTCTCTTTCTTTTATTTGTCCCAAAACTTTGGTTCTTTTAAAAATAAGATGTAATTAATGATGTTTTTGTTTTTAAACAATAAAAAAATTATTTTTACTTGATAAATAAATAATAAAAAATTTAAATTTATTTAAATTTATTATTTTTTAATATGTATGTCTAAATTTATTATTTATTAATTATTTTTTTCATTTTTAAATTTTGTCTTTTATCTTTTTATTATTCAATTTCATATTTTATTATTTGTTATTTTTAAGTGAAACTCAAATTTATCTTTTATATTTTTAATGAAACTCAATTTAGCCATTTATTTTTATAGTGGACTATAATTTAGTTTTTAACACAACAATTTTCATAAACCTTAGTTGTGCACTTGCACATTGCATAGCAATGTTTCATCACACCAATTGAAGAATCCATGACCACTACTTTCAAGCTCTTTCTATAAAAGCTACACTCATCAAAGAGAAAAGTATAAATTTCAGGCAATTGTAAACAACATGTATAGCAATTAAAAGTCACTACAAAATTTCTGAAACTCCAAAACTTTCTCCCAAAATTATTGTGTTGCAGTGGTCCATGTAATAACATCAATTTTACAAAAACAATTGGTCCTTATACCCACCCCATTGGAAGAAGATTCTCTTTTATTTTGCATGGATAATCCTATAATTCATATTTTTTATTGAAGATTGCATGTCTATTCACTCATGAACAAAATATATGACTCGAATTTGAAGAATTAATGCAAATTTAATTTGAGGATAAACTAGAATCCTCATCAAATTTTTTAGATATGAGGATTTTAATTTTACACTCGTCTCCATTTTATAAACAAGTAACGATCATAGTCATCAACTACATCTCCTCTCACATATGTCGACTTAAAAATGATAAATGACAAAATTTAAAACAAATAAAAATATATTTAATTATGTATTATGTTAATCATTGTGTACTCTAATGCATAATGTATAGTTGAATCCACAAAATTACTAACAAAATAGATATTTAAAGATGTATTTATAGTTTTAATTGCCACCATCTAACATTTATAGACCAAAACCACTATTTATCCTTTAATTTTTCTTTTGCATTTTTTTAACAATAAGTTACCACTTAGCACAATAGTTTTCTCCACGGCCGTGCACGTAGATGACAAATTTTAATTCTAATATGAAATTAAAAAATACTTAAAATTTCAATGTCTTTCAGAAGTAAAGGTTAATGGTGATTGAAATAGTGATTTAAATAATATTGATTCGATAAAAATAAGAAAAAATAAATATGTATCATGTACTCACCATGAATTATGTCACCTCCTTATCCATAAAAACAAGGATTGTGAACTATTACTTATAAGGAATATAAAGATTCATGGTAGACAACTTATGAAGATGATCTACCGTATAACTTCCCTAAATTTAATATGCTAGAAATATGTAAAACTACTTTTATTAGCCTGTGTTTTATTTGAAAATACACATTTGAAGTGCAGAAAAACACAGTTTTTGTTCAAAAGTAAACATCCAGAAGAAAAACAACTGTTTGTTTTTGGATTACTTCTAAGTTCTGATATGTGTGTGCGGTGAAAAAACAAAAAAGAAGCTTTCGAAATATGAACTCCGGCCCAAAATAACGTATGTCTAGTTACCTCATTTCCATTTCAATAAGGAAATTGTTAAATATACCCTTATATATGGTACTGTACCCCTATAATTTTCTGTTTGGACATAGAAACCCTTCGTTGCTTTCTTTTCCATCGCACCCTACTTTTTCTTATACAGCAAACTTAATTACAATATACGAAACTTCAAATTTACGGTACACAAGTTTACAGGATACATTTTGTATATATTGAGTATTTTAAATCTCAAAACCGTGAAATATGTTTATTAAGAAAGAATATTTGTTTGAATCGAAAATATATAGGTGTACACTTGCAATATCGCCCAAAATACACACTTATTACACAATTGATTGCAAATTATCATTTGAACATCGATACCAAGTCAATAATTTGTTTACAAGTTTGGTTTTTGAGGGCCGTAATTAGCTAAACCTGGCCAATTTTTGAAACATGTGTTATGTCTCAAAGAAGATATATGAACAACTTCGAAACTGAAGGTTCCAAACGTGCCATTCTTATTCTGAAATGACTAGGCAGAGGATATGCCAATACCTAATGCTAACAGAGAGAAAACAATTGCCAAGGCACCAGTTTGCATTAATGAAGAACATAGGAACAGAAGCAACACAATCAGGAAGAACAAATTTAACTCAACCAACCATGTGGCCCAATATTCAGATTCCTCACTATGTGACACTAAAATTATACTAATAGTCTTCCATTATTCTTCCCATTTTGCACAAAACAGCTGGTTCATCCTCCTGAGTCTTGGCTATTGATCATAAAAGTTTCAAGATCTTGTTGGCTTTTTCTTTGAAGGAATTCTTCCCGTTGTTGTTGTTGTTGTCGTAGTTGTAGTCTGAGCAGTACCTGGTTTGGTGAACCAGGTGGTATAGAGGAACTGTTTATGAGCTCCTACATGGTTGCAAACAAGACGAAGCTTCTGTCTCTCTCTCATCCATCTCAAAACTACTTTCATGTGATTCTTGCTCGTCAAATCTTTCAATCCAACTTCCTGTAAAAACATTCAATGTGATGATAACTCAATCAGTCAAAAGAAAATCAGAAATCCAAGAGATGCACAAATACACAAATCTGTAACATTCATAAGGATTCTGTCACAAGTAAACCAAAACATGAGTGCATATATAGATAGCAAGAAAATACTAGTTAGTCTGATTATTCTTTTTTAGGAGAATCAATTCAAATATGTAAACATTAACTCAAGTGAGTGATTCTGGTGCATAGTAAATTGTTATGATAGTGATATCCAATGTTCGACTCTTGATAAGTTTACATTCACCCTTCAAAGGAGTAACAATTTTCAATGACTTCAGAAATATGAGAAACAATAAACATCCACTATCCATTCTTGGATAAAGTCACTTCCCCTCCACTATACAAAGAAAGTCTCATGAAAAAATCAAATCCAGGAGAAATGAGCAAAAAATATAGCTGATCATTTGAAGTAAAACTGTCTCTTGCGAGTGAATACTTATTATTCCTTGAAACACTTGGGTGTATTACTCAAGTTTACAGGGTGATACACAGTAGGTTGTTCTAAAGAACCTTAAATCCTTGCTCCTAGGATCCAAGAAGGGGTTTTTGGTTTCTAAATTACAAATTACATAACTGACTACCCTACCAGTAGGGTTTTTCAAGTTTCTACAAAAAATTGTAATATTGTCTAAACTATAAAATAGTGAACAAATTGTTGGAATATCTCCTTAGACATAAACAACAGATTCCGATATATGTAAATTCGTATGCGTCCTGTTACTTCCAATGTAGTGTGTGCATTTTTTTTCAAACATCCTACTCACTAATCTTCTCCTATGCATAAAATGTGGAAAGATTCAATTTTGGCCATACATATGTTAAAAATAAAATAAAAAAATTACTACTTTTTTAGTCTTAACCTTCCCGTTCCTAGGGACAAGAAACCCTTATAATCCAGAATTCAATCCTGAAGTAAAGTCTGACCAAATATTGTTCCATACACGTTCGAACTCAAGCACTACAAATTTACTACTTTAATTACAAATAAAGTTGACTAAAATAATGGAATAAAAGTGGAATTAAAAAATTAAATTGGAAAATGAAGAAACATCATGTGTGTGCAATTTATTCATGTATAAAATCATAATGCAGCGAGAATTTGATTAAATAAAGTAAAACATAACGCATAGATTGATTGATTGATTGATAAATTGGAGAGATTTTGAAAAATTGATTGTTACCTTGACACGTTCCCATGTGTTACCAACGGTGATTGGACCATGCTCCTTAACGATATCAAATAGAGCCCTCGTTATTGTTTGTCGCTGTTCCGGCGGCGTTGTAAGCGTTACAGCTCCCATCTTCGGCTTCAGCTTCTTCGCTACATTTCTAATCGCAGTTCCAAACATTTCTCTACTCAAACCCTAATTTCTCACTACTCTATTTTTTTTCTATTGTATATTCTGGCCTGCAAAAATTAACATTACAACTACTTGATTAATAGCAGTGAAATTAATGAATCAAAACAATTCATTTTTCTTAATAATAATTAGATAATTAGATATCTTACATATATGATGACATTACCTTGATTTAGTTGTGTACTGTATTCGTCTTCTTCACTTCACTCTTGTCTGTGCATTTAGGGTGGACTGGTGAATATAATGGGCTGGGCTGGGCCGGCCCATGTAATTGTATTAGTGTCATAGTTATTATTAGATAGAAATTGCTATTTGCACACAATATGTTAAGGGGTGGATTTGCGTGTGTTGGTATGAAAGGATGGATTGGGAATACTTTTTTAGTAGAATAATTTTATTTTAAAATAAATGCTATTTATAATTTTTAATATAATTTTAATTAATATTTTTTTTATATTATTCTTTAGTTATTATCATATACATCATTTTTAATATAATATTATATCTTATACTGATAATAGTAAAAATTTAATTAATAATTAAAATTAATAATTATATTTTTTAATATATATATATATATATAAACTTTAAATAACATTTTAACTAATAAAATATAACTTTTCCCAACATGTCAAAGGCGTATTTTTTTCAACATTAATCTCTGACGTCAACTGATTTATAACAAAAAATGGACGTGATAAATAAAAATACACATAATCATTTACATGAAAGATGATAGTGGTGCATATCAATGTCAGGTTGAATGGTAGTGAAATGTGACATGGCATGTTGCGTTGGTACTTTCATATGGTATTTTCATGTCAACGTCAAAACAAATAAGGATTATAATTGTAACTTGTAAGCATACACAAAAATGCTTACAAGTGCTTAAATTAATATAATAAAAAGAAGTTACAACTTCAATTATTCCGTATACAAGTATATAGAAATTTTCTAATATAAATAAAAATTTATTTTCAGCATTTTATTCTCTTACAAAACTATTTTGTGATATATATTGTAGACGAGTAAAACCATTTATATATTTGGTGTGTGATTATAATACCTACGTTTCACTACACAGTTCAATTTACAAATTGATTAAAGTATTATAATTACTTAATAAGAAACAAAAGATAAAATAATGGATGGACATACATATTTAGTAGATGCCTTACTCCTAACTTGAGAGTTATACATTGAAACTCTCTTCTTATCTCCGTCATGATTTAAAGCACATGCTGTACAAAAATTCAATATCATCTTTCGTCATCATTGACCCGAGGACTTTTTAGGAATTGACTATAAATTCAATGTCTTTAATGCAGTGTGGTTGTATGCTTTAGAAGTGTAATCCCTCCTACGGTAAAATATAATTATCTTCGAGTTAGTAAAAGTTATATAATTGAACTATCTATACCAATTACCAAATACATCGATATTTATGAATTGAAAGTTACTTATATTTATGAGGAATTGATATATAAGAATTTTAATTATTTTGTCTCGTAATGAAAAATAGACTTACATTTGTATATTTTATATTTGATATTTTAAAAAAATTAACTTAAACTAAGTTATCATCCTCTTTTTATAAAATTTAAAAAATACTAATATGTGCTTTTATAATACTTGTTAATGTTGAAAATTATAAATTTTACTTTTTCTATTTTTTTAACATATATTTGCTATCCATAAAAAAGCTAATTAAGAAAAAAGTAGGGTACAAAAGGGCCCCATTGGTCAAGTTATGGTGCCATGATGAATCACGACATGCTGGAGCCCACTTCGGGTCGACTCAATGATAAAATTAAGATATGTCTAAATGATTTTTGTTATCTAGTGTTACACAAGTATTCAATTATATAAATAGTAAAATTTAATGAATTTTGTTGATAAAAAAATTAATTACTTAATAAATGTTAATACTATTAAATTGAATATTTCATTTTTTATAGTTTTGAATTAATTTTTAAGTAAATTCTGATCAAATATTAATTGAATTACAATTCATTTTTTAATAAAGTTTATTAACCACTTTATCCAATCATTTAATTAAATGAGATCAATTGTTTTACTGATATTATTTTTATAACATCTTTTATTTAATTTAGTTTTTATTCTTATGGAATAAGTTTTTCAAATAGACATGTAATTTTTTTATAACCATCAAATTTAAATATAATCAACAATTTTTTTAAAGGCAAAATACATTAAGAGATTTTTTAAGTTATACGAGATTATAAATTAATTATTTATCTTTTTTGTCACAAGTCAGTTTTTTAACTTTATTTTGAATGTCAAATTCATCTTTTATGTATATAAATGTTTGCACTTATAATCATAATTTCAAACAAACAAAATTGAAACTCCAAACCCTAGCAAAAGTTTCAATAAATTTGCATAATTTTTAAGGACTTTTGATTGTAGGAGTCATAAGAACATAAATAATAGATCAATATTTTAAAAAATAATTAATAAAAGAAAATTTGAATGGGATGTATATTAATATTCTTGAAATTAAATACAAATTTTTTTTATTTTATAACATAAAATTACGTGAAAATTTATTATATTATTTTTTATATAATTGATAACAAAATTTATAGTAAAATTTTAAAAATATCTAACTACAAATGAGTAAAATGAGATTAAAATTAACAATAATTCAAATTATAACATTTAAAAATACAAATGTCTAATTTGTTATAAAAAGAAAGTTAAATAATCCATCCAATATTTTTGTGGAACTTAAATAATTATATGATCTATTTACATATTTTTGTATAATTTATTATATTTTTGTTTATAAATAAAATCTGAAGAAGTATATAGTGTAGGATAACTTTTAGGGCGGTCAAATGCACTAATTTGACTACTATGTGCAAATACGCATGTGACTTGCGATAAAAAAAATAATAAAAATCATTAGGTCATGTTTATGCCTACCTTTTTGAGTATTTATTTCTCATATAATTTCGATATAAAATTATTTTATATATGTATTCGATTGCATTATAATGTATGTATATATATGAGGATAATTTAAAAATTAATACCGCAAAGTAATATAATAATTTTATTTGATTTGATTTAGATAAATACTATGTATATAAATTAACTTTTTTTTTTAATTTTATCTCTCGTGCATTAAATTGATTATTATTAAAAGTGTTTCCCATTTTTCCATTATTTCTCCATCTTAAATAACAGTTAAAATTTATTAAATTGCTGATTTTTTGAGAGAATTATAACTTATTTTTATCTATTTTAAGAGAGAGTTGTAACTCGTTTTTATAGTGAATTGTTTAATTCTAATTTATTTTTTTTCCATATGTTTTTCACTAATTTCGTGTTAGCAATTTGTATGATACTTATATCCTTTTCTTTTGATTCACAATTTTCTTTTGGAGACAGTAACTTTTTTACCATTAATTTTCTTATACTATTTCTATTTTTGTGGGATTATTTTCATCCACCCTTCTCATTCTAAGCTATGGTAGGGACTTCTTTTTGCGAAACTTTATTTTCTTTGCAATTATGAACTACTATTGTGGAGGTTTTCCTCACTTTAATATTTATTTGTGGTAGATACATCTTTTTATCTTACTCCTTATCATTTTGAGAAAATATAATTTCTTTATGCAAGTGTTTTTTTTTTTATCTCTTACTCATTAGAGTTACAAGGATATATCATTCATCCACTTCTAATATCTCTATTATTTTTTAGATTTTTAAGTTTTAGAGTAATTTTTTTTACTTCCATAGTCTACTACTTCTTATAGTTAAAAAAGTTTTGTCTACTTATTTTATTTTCTTAAAATGGGTATTTGTTTTATGTTAGTTATAAGAGAATATAAATATTTTAAAATGAATCATTGTGATAGAGTATAAAAGTTTGAGATAATGAATTTTTGGAAATAATTAAATAATTATTTGTTATTACTTTAATTATTTCATAAAACAAAGACAATTGTTCGTTTTAGAAGTATCTTATTTTTTTTATTGATAAATAAAATTAACAAAATAAATTCAAATTTTAAAATAAAAAAATAAATTATTTTTATAAAGTAAACAAAAATTTATTTATCCTTCCCGACGATAGGTATCTTCCTTATACATTTTATTTATCTCTCTTGCTCCTTATAGATTTGAAAGAAGAAAAAAAAATTGAGATAAGATAAATTTTTCATAATTGTCCCATTTAATTTTTGTGTGTGAATCATATGATTTATAAGAACAATGTATTACAATAATTTAGAGTTCAATTGAGTAATAATTAAAGTTTAAGATGATATATTTTTGAAAATAATAAAATAATTATTTTTTATTATTTTATTTGTTCATAAAATAAAGACAATTATTCATTTTAAAAGTATCTTATTTTTTTATTGAGAAATAAAATTAACAAATAATTTAAAATATAAATTATTATCACAAAGTAAACAAAAACTTATTTATCCTTCCCAAATATAGTTTATCTTACTTACACCTTTT
>JBBPBS010001169.1:774886-790296 GCA_037974835.1 Cicer judaicum | reverse complement strand
TTAATTTATAAGAAAAATGTACTCTGATAATTTAAAATTTGATCGAGTAATAATTAAAGTTTTAGATGATTAATTTTTGGAAATCATAAAATTATTATTTTCTGTTATTTTTATTGTTTCATAAAACAAAGACAATAATTCATTTTAAAAACATATTATTTTTTTATTAATAAAACTAACAAAAAAATTTAAATTTTAAAATATAAATTATTTTACCAAAATTGACAAAAACTTATTTATACTTTTGGATGATAGTTATCTTATTTACACCTTTTATTTATCTCTCTTGCTCTTTATAGTTTTGAAAGAAAAAAAAAACAATATTTGTGTACCGTTTAATCTTTTTGTGTGTTAATCATATGGTTTATAAGAGAAATGTACTCTAATCATTTAGAGTTTGAGCAAGTAATAATTAAAGTATGATCGATAATTTTTTATAAGTCATTGTTCAATTGACAAATGTCGATATTGTTAAATTGATTATCATATATCGAATTCGAATCTGAAACATCACGAATTAATTTCTAGTTATAATTATATCCTCTCATTTATTGATAAAAAAAAATGATGGATAATTATTTCAACCGCTATGTCATCTAATATGTATTTTCAATAGACATAATATCATCAAAATCTATAAAATATAAGAAACTTTTTACTTTTGCCAAAACATTTCATCAAATGTGTGTTAATTTTTACTTGATAATAACAAGTTGATAGACTTTTCAAATAAATAATTATCTATATTTCTAAAAATTATAAAAATATCAAAAATTACTTTCATTCTTTTTAAAAATTAATTTTCATTAACTAATATTTTATCTTCTATCTATAAGAGTTAATCATTTCAAAAGAGGTTGGATAACTCAATTTATTTTAGTTAAGGGTTGAAGGTAGAAGTGCACAAAGAGTTAAGTCGAGTTTGGTGTGTCCCTTATTCGTTCTCAATATTTGATTGAACCAAATTTTAGACCATAGCTCATCTCATAATCCGATCAAAACGATTAATTGTGAGTTTTTAAGGACGAGATAAAATAAAACGAGACGATGATAGTAATCTTTAAATTATTTTTTAGAAAAATCAAGTAAATATAAAACAACTCATGACAAATTATGTATTGTTACTACTTATCAATTTATTCAAAAGTAATAATTCATAACATTGTTTTACAAACTCTAAATTACTAAGTTAATGATTGATAATTTTTTTTGAGAAAGTGAATCAATAATACCAATAAAATAATGATTTGTCATGACAAAGAGATATCTTTTTGTACTTTGTCTTGTATATATGGTTGTCTTTATTTTTTATTTTTTAAATTAGAGGCATCCATTACTTACAAATTAATTGGGGTTTATGGAATGTAAAACATACTAAACCTTATACACCCTTAATTGAAGGTATTGAACGGGTGAAATAACCAAAGTTTAAGCATTAACAAATAATAATTACTAACGTAACTAATAATACTAGCATTCTTGAAAAAGTAGCATGGAGATTTGATTAAAGATAAATAACTACATGTATGAAGTCCACATTTAAATATTTGGCAACTAACATTTCCATATTCTCTTAACATATATCTTAACTATACTAATGTTTACCTATTAAAAAAAAATAATTCACTTAAAAAATATCTTATTAAAATTAGATGAATACACATTTGAAAAAAAAAACACAAAGATATCTTCAAAAAGTTAAGGAGACCTAATATCTTGATTAGCCAAATCTTACAAATAAACAATCTTATGTAAAAACCAAAAAGTGATGAGTTGATTTTAGAGTGAATGAATTGAGTATAGAAACATGCATAAGAGAAGAAGGGGGATGGATGGATGAGTGATCAAAATGTGTCACGTGGAGTTGGACGAGTAAAGTAATGAGGGGCGCGTGGCTTTATGACGCAATTGAGTCGCGTGGCACATTAACGCAAAACATGCAATTTTGAGCAGAAAAAGAAAAAGCTTCTTCTATCCCTAAAAACAACTCTCATCACTTTCTTCTCTCTCTCTCTCTCTCACACACACACACACACACACACACAAATGTGGAATTTCTTCTTCTACTACTTATTTTTATAATTTTAACTTCAATTTTTACTCGTACAAAGTGGTAAGCATATATATATATATATATTTACTTTATTTTTCTTCTTTAATTTTGTTTTTCAATTTCCCTATAAAGTTGAGTATTTGAGATCTCGCAATATTACCTTCTTATCTTACTTTGTTTGTCTAATTTTCTCCTTGTCAATTCGCCCCTTTATCATTTTCCTATATATATATATATATATTATTTTATTTTTAATTTTGGTGTTTATGATGATGTGTTTGGTTTTTGTTCAGGTGTAATTTGGGGGAGTTTGATTTTGTGAAATGAACAAAGGACAGTCACCGGAGCCTCTTGATTTCTTCATCTGGACTGTTGAGGTTCATTATTTCATTCATTCACTCAATTGAATTTCATTTTTTGTAATTGTTATTGGTATTTTGTGAAGGAAAAAAATCATGATTTATAATCTCTTTTTTTATATGATTTGTACTTTATTAATCTTATAATCAGATCTTGACTAGATACTAACTTTGAGTTGAACTTGCTGTATAATATTTATTTTATTATTTAATTTATTTTTTTAATATAATTTAATTTTGTGTTGAAATTTGACATCTACCATATTAAGATAGTCTAATTAGGTGTTAAACATAATACTAATTGTTATGTATTTATGTTTCCTTTCCATACTTAATTAAAGTTTGACAAATTTGAAGTAGAAAGTTTTGATTCTTATATATATTTTTTCTTTAGATAAAGCTTAGATTAACTAGTTAAATATGAGAAAAAATGAATTCTTAAGATTTTCTCTGTTGAAAAGTTGAATACAATGCGGTCAATGGGGAAAATGGTGGATGATGTTCAAGTCATTCTCCATTTAGGGAAATAATTTGCTACACTTGTTTGTGAAATTGAATCTCGCTGCCTTTATTAAACTGTAGTTTATGTTTGTAATCACAAGTTATCTGGTTTTAGAATAAATTCCCGATTAATGACAGACAGCTTTCTTCAGTTGGACACTCGCAGTTTGTATTATCATTTAGAAACCGAGGTTAACATTATTTTCTCTAACAAAATAATAATTAAATAGTTTTAGTCCTGCACTGTATGGTCACACCTTTCTGTGGCATATGCAAGGTGTAATTCTTCATGTCGACGAGTTCTCATACCTCCAGTTAAGTTATCAATATGCATCTTTCTGAGATATTTGCAATTATGTCTTGGTAATATAGAATGTGACACTAGAGGTAAATTTATTATCTGTCTTGGTTATGTCCGTAGTCCCCGTCTTTATCGGTGATATGGCAAGCTTATGATTTATCCTCGTCACTGCATTATGTGCGTCAAGATCTCAAGATAGCAGCATGATTCTGCATATGTATTTTTAAATGTTTAAGCACTTGCTCATCATTTCATAGGTCCAGATTGTACAATGTAATTGATGCTCTATTCCCATTTCCCAACGACTGATCTAACGTTGTAATCTTGGGATACTATGTAGGCTTTGGTTTTTTAGAATTCACTTGTGTTACTGAATGTTTGTGAATTGCGCATATTAATATTCATAAAAAAATTGTGCATATTAATAAGAGCTATGTTGGCTAGGATTGACTCTCGGGGGATTTAACCCTCTGAGACTATACAAAATACAAACTGTATGTTGCTCATCTTTTTTGTGTTTTATCAGGATGTTGGCATGTGGCTGGAGACTATAAATCTTGGTGGATATCGCCAAATTTTTAAGGAAAATGGTGTTAATGGAGAATACCTGGAAGGGATGTCTATGTTCACTACCGAACAGATCCTTCGTTTCATAAGACGTTGCCACATGAAGTGGGGAGACTTCATCACATTGTGCAAGGAATTGAGACGGATTAAAGGTTTCCCTCTCTTCCTTGAACAGTAAAAAGACTAAAACATGCCATTAACCTCTTATTTGATTTTTTTTACCAATCTGTTTTGTGCTCTTCACCTAATTAGGTAAGACTGGGACATCATTGTTGTGACAATCTGTTTCATTTCATGCCATTTGTGAAGCCTAGATACTCCAAAATTGCTAAAATTTCGGTTTCATACTTTCATATTCGTATCCGGTATGTATGTATGTATCCAAGGAGTATCCTCCAATTTTTTTTTAAAGAAAATCTTGATCGATAAATTTAGGATACCTCCTTGATACTTTAGGATTCAATTGAATAGTAAACTATTGAACAAAGTCAAGACTTGTTTTAAAGACAACGATTTTCCCCCCTGATACTTTGACATCGGTTAGGGAAAAATACATTTGTAACATATTTACAAGGAAAAGAACATTTTTTTATATGAATAAGAGAGAGATATGATGTCTTTGATTTTTTGTTATGAGCACAAGTATCTTTTTATTAGTTGCGATCATCATCTACATATATGTAGTTATGCATTAATAAAAAATATCAATGTCTCTTTACAGATATTATGCATTTATGTAAAGTATGCATATTATTTTAGAATTTTGTGTTGATGCATGCATGTAGACCATATCTTGTATTTAGTTTTTAAGAATTATCCTGTATTCCTGTATTCGTTTGTATCATGTATTTGAGCTTCATAGCATTTAAGCAATCTTACGAAACACGAATATACTATATAAGTGATTGAAGTACAGTATTATGCTATGTTTGAATATCTAAGGACAAGATGGATATAGAATGCAATGAATTAAATTATCATGCACCTTAGTTTGGATATTTTATTTTATCATAGAACATATTAAAGATTCCATTCCATTATTTTAAAGTGTATGGAATAGTTAAAAGATTGAAATTGATATCATGTATCTATTATTGGTACAATTGTCACTTTGATAGAAATAATTATTTTCAGGTTCTCTTCTTGAACATGTGATATGTTTAATGGATAAGGAGACATGAAATCTTCATAAGCTTCTTCAATCTTTTGTTTTGTTGTATTGTAACTTTTTATGCAAGAAGATAGATAATACTTTTGTGTTTTGCATACCCGTTATATGCCCCTAACTTCATGTGTGTGATTGTTGATGTCTGTAGTGGCTTGTCTGAAAGGGGAGCAAAAGGTGCGGCGGCCATGGTGGGCACCGGCATGCCTATCTACAGTGTTCTTAAAGGTTGCAAAATCCAACAGACAATCAAGAGTTGTTTCATTGAAGCTGGAACCATGATGATTACTACACAACCTCTGCATGTGTCTACATATAGCAATTTTCTCTTTGCCTAGAAAACAGAATATAGGAAAAAAAACTATTTTTAGCTTTTTTCTTTTTTTAATTTCAATTCCAAAGCGTGGTTGTTTATTCTCCTCGAGAAATCTTCTTATGTAGAAGGTCCTATGTGCACTAATTTCTGGTGCTGTGTAATTATGTATTCCCCCCTATATGAACATAAATACAATATATATGTTGTTTTCTGAAGTTCAATTCAAATATCTGTTTTCTACATTCCAACCACACTCAAAAGTGGAGAGTAACTTCTATATTGTGTATTGGTCCATTAATTTCCTTAGCTAAATGATTTGTTATTGTGCAATAATAGTTTAATCTAACTAGAATAAATTACACTCTTGGTATTTTAATTTTTTTTTAGATTTTATTTCAGTTTCTTAAATTTTTTAGTTCAATTTTGTTTCCTCATCTATTTTTAGATTTTAGTTTGGTTTCTACATTTTTTTTCTTTTCAATTAGCCCGTTAAGATACACATGTTAAAATATTTTAATCATTTCTATCAATTTTTAATTTGAATTTGTCAAATATATTATATTTCACTTTTTCTTTCTTATTCTGTTTGTTGATTCAAACGCATAATCACTAATGACATGTTATACTAACGTAGGAAATATTTGATAATTGTGCCTTTGAAGAAAAATTATAATTGAACGGGAATGAGCGATAGATTTGGCAAAAATTGCAGACGGAAATTGGAGTATTATCCTCCTACCCTAAATTTTGTTACAATTTTTTTTTTCATAAACAAAAATATATACAATAAAATAAAACAAATTTCATAACAAAAGTTAAGCCAACAACTAAAGCAAAACCTAAAAATAAATTAACAAATACAAAGTGAAATTTATATCAGTTTATTATATATTTTAAAAAAGTGATTTTGAAATTAATAATTTAGCTAATTTTTAAAAAAATTAAATTGTTGTGTTTCTCTGTACATTAAAAATGATTTTTTTTTATATTTAAAATCAATTATATAAGAATGATTTTTCTGAATTGCTTTTAAAAAAGTTTCTCAAAATATCAATTTTGAAATTAATTTTAAATTTATAATTTTTTTAAATCGTAAAAACAAATACACACCTTCAAAAATGATGATTGTACGGAAAAAAAGTGTATGAATCGAATTGAGGTTTGATGATTGAGAAAATGGAAAAGGCTAAAGTCACCTATGTTCTTCCTTCTCCCATTGAAATCTTCACTTCTATAGTTGACTAGTAGTAGTAGCTGAGTTGAGTGTGACTATAACTAAAACTAAAAACCCTCCATAAACCCTAAATTCTGAAGCAACCATGTTTTCATGTGGAACGAAGAAGAACAATGCCAGAGATCAAACATTGTTTGATTCTCCAGTTACTCCTTCATCTCACCGCCGAATCTCCTTCAACGACAACGCCATCCCTGATCGTCCTCCCTCCGGCACTCCCGCTCCTTGGACGACTCCTCGCTTATCTGTTCTCGCCAGGTCTCTCTCTCTCTCTATCCCTCTCTCTCTCTCGCTTATTCCGTTTCTAGATTTTCTGATTTAGCAAATTTTTTTGTATGCTTAGGGTTCCTCAGGTCAATAGAAATGGAAAAGAAGATAACGCTGATTCAACTCAACCTGTTTTTGTTTCCGAGTTTCCTCATCTTGTTCGCGATCAACAATCCACCTCGTTGCACAAACGAGTTCCCTGTGAGAATTATTACATTAATTAATTAATTAATTAGCATGTGTAGTGTCTGTAGTTCGCTTTTGCTAGTTTCACATCTGTTTTTTATTTTTATTTTTTATTTCAGTTATACTGAAATAGGTCATGAGTTCACTTGACGCATGTGGTAAATTAAGTTCACATAGGTTAAGTGAAGTCAGTTCAGGTAATCTATTTGGGTGTAACTGGAAGAAACAAAGGTGGAACTAGCACCAATGTTTGTAATTTTGTAATCCTTCATTGCTTAAGAGTTTTTGTTTATATATATGATGTAATGTTGTGATGCAGTTGAAGACGGTGGGTTTGGTGGGATTGACAAGAGTACATCACTTGCTTGGATTATTAGTGGAAGCAAGGTGTTTGTTTGGAATTACTTGTCGCCTGCGTCTTCTATGAATTGTGTTGTTCTTGATATTCCTTTGAATGATGTGGATGTTGCCAATAATGATGCTGGTAATTGGTTGGTTTCTGTGGTTAATTGTGATAGTTCATCTTTTGGAACAAATAAGGTTGCAAAACATTGTAACTCTGTCGCGGTTGTTTTGTGTAATAGAAAGACTCGGGCTGTTTTATACTGGCCGGAGATTTATTCTCAGTCAGGTAATGCTCTGGTTACTAGTCTTGCGTCTTCTGATGAGTATGAGGCTGTCGGTGAGAAAACATCATTCAGTAGGCAGACACGACAAAGTAAGCCGGGAACTGGTTTGAATGGATTGAACGAGTTTAACTCTGTGATTGCTTCTGCAGTCCCCGGTTGTAGCTTTGCTTGTGTTGCATTTGCGTGTAGCTCAAATGGAGAGCTTTGGAAATTTGAATGCAGTCCTACTGGCATTCGTCGAAGGAAAGTTTTTGAAAATATCGTGCAGTTCCCTCTCAAAGGGGGTGATTCAGGTAAACTCGTGGGCAACAAAGGGTACCCGAGGTCGCTGACATGGCGTTTTCCACATCATTCTACTAAGGAATCAAATCGGCAGTTTTTGGTATTGACAGACTGTGAGATACAGTGTTTCAGCGTAGGGTTTAGTTCTGATATGCATGTTTCAAGGCTTTGGTCTCAGGAAATCGTTGGAACAGATGCTGAGCTTGGCATTAAGAAGGATTTGGCAGGTCAAAAGGGAATCTGGCCTCTTGATGTGCAGGTAGATGATCATGGTAAAGTGATCACCATTCTTGTTGCAACCTTTTGTAAAGATAGGATTAGCAGTTCAAGCTACATGCAATATTCTCTTCTAACCATGCAATATAAGTCAGGAATGAATGTAGTAGAGAGTACAAATGAGAGGGTTTTGGAGAAAAAAAACCCTATTGAAGTGATCATCCCAAAAGCTAGAGTCGAAGATGAAGACTTTTTATTTTCCATGAGGCTTCGGATAGGGGGCAGGCCGTCCGGGTCGACAGTCATAATTTCTGGGGATCGAACAGCAACTGTATCTCATTATCATAGAAACGCTACACGACTCTATCAGTTTGATTTACCCTATGACGCTGGAAAAGTACTTGATGCATCAGTTCTTCCTTCTGCAGATGATTATGAAGAAGGGGCATGGGTTGTATTAACTGATAAAGCAGGAATATGGGCAATACCAGAGAAGGCTGTCATACTTGGAGGGGTTGAACCACCTGAGCGGAGCTTGTCACGCAAAGGCAGCTCAAATGATCGATCTGCACAAGAAGAGATAAGAAATCTTACATTTACAGGCAATTTTGCTCCTAGAAGGGCTAGTTCTGAAGCATGGGGTACTGGAGATAGACAAAGGGCAGCTTTGAGTGGGATTACACGTAGAACTGCACAAGATGAAGAATCAGAAGCTTTACTAAATCATTCTTTCAATGAGTTTTTGTCATCTGGGCAAGTTGATAGCTCTCTTGAAAAGCTAGAAACTTCTGGTTCATTTGAAAGGGATGGAGAAACCAATGTTTTTGTGCGGATGAGCAAATCAATCATTGACACCTTAGCTAAACATTGGACAACAACCAGAGGTGCAGAGATTTTGTCCATGGCCGTTGTTTCCAACCAACTCTTGGAAAAGCAGCAGAAGCATCAAAAGTTCCTTCATTTTCTTGCTTTATCCAAATGCCATGAGGAGCTGTGTTCTAGGCAGAGTATGAAATCTGCGATCTATTCTCCAAAAGTTCATTTTTTGATTTAATCTTCAAACCACTCCTTTTGCAATACTACCATATCCAACTAACTTATGTGCTTCTGTTTTTAACCGGTTCTTCCATCATGTTCATGGTTTAGGTAGAAATTAAAATAAATGAGCTACCTAATGGTAATAATTGGCTGCTGTTTATTATAGATTTTTAAATGGTAAAATAATCTTACTTCTAGGAAACTTTCTTGTGAAGTATGCTGTAAATAACTGTAAGGGGTGTTTTTTTCATTGATCACGTATTTTTCTCTATGGACTATACCAAATAGAAGCTTAATTACCACCTTGTCTGCTCCTCTGCCTTCATAGTGTGGTTACGTGTATAGATGATTAATTAACTTCTCCCATTTGCCTTTCATGCTAGATTTAAAAATAATATAAACTTAAATAAGAGAGGAAGGGAGTGAAGATAAAACAGGTTGTTGACTAGATGATTTTTGTTGTTTAGACTTTATATATGCATGTGGATTATGAATTCTGGTTGTCATAGATTGGGATGTTATGTGAGAATAGTTTGTGATTGAATAAATGATTTTGTTTTCTGAGCCATTTTTTAGATTGATCGAACAAGTTAAGGTTTTGAAATAAGTAACTATAGGTGCGGGAAACAATGAAGAAAAAACATGTAATGGACAATATGTAGACGTTCCATAACTAAATAATGTTTTTTCAATTGCCAGGACATGCCTTGCAAATTATCTTGGAGCATGGTGAAAAGTTATCTGCAATGATTCAACTGAGGGAACTGCAAAGTCTGATTAGCCAGAACCGTTCAACTAGTGTTAGATCCTCAAGTTCTAATGTAGATATTCAAATGTCAGGTGCCCTTTGGGACATGATACAGTTAGTTGGTGAGAGAGCTCGCCGGAATACTGTCCTCCTGATGGATAGAGATAATGCCGAAGTGTTCTACAGTAAGGTTTCAGATCTTGAAGATTTCTTTTACTGTTTTGATGCAGAGTTGGAGTATGTTATAAGACCAGAGCATCAGTTCGCAATCCAGATCCAGAGAGCATGTGAACTCTCAAATGCATGTGTTTCCATAATTAGGACATGTTTTGACTATAAGAATGAGAACCGATTATGGTATCCACCTCCTGAAGGTTTAACACCTTGGTATTGTCAACCTGGTGTCCGTAAGGGAATATGGAGTGTTGCCCATGTCTTACTTCAGTTGTTACATGATACATCTGGACTTGATATAACAGCAAAACTGGAGTTATATAATCATTTAAAAGCACTAGCCGAAGTGCTACTTGAGGGATATTCTGGTGCCGTTACTGCTAAAATTGAGCGTGGAGAAGAACATAAAGGTCTATTAAATGAATATTGGGAGCGACGGGATGCGCTACTTGAATCACTTTATCAACAAATCAAAGAATTTGAAGCTACTCATAAGGTTATTTTTCAATTTTGTTTACCTTATCCTTGCAACCATGGTGTGAAATACGAGTATATTCTTCAATTATTTACTTTTGCAGGACTCTATTGGAGCAGCTGAAGAGTGGAATGAAGAAGCCACAATGAAGGATACTTCACATCTGCTATCAATTGCTAAACGACATGGATGCTACGAAGTTATGTGGACTATATGCTGTGATGTAAATGACTTTGAGTTACTGAGAAATGTTATGGTATGAGTATGGTTTCTCCTTTTGTATTGCTTTTGTTAATTTTTTTCCAGATATTTGCATAGATGAAATTCTTAGCATAGCGATCCATAGTTTTTGCTATGGATAGTAATCTAAGGTAGAACTGGGTTTCACTGCAAAGAAATATCTGCAGTCCTAAGACTGAAGTCCGCAAGGAAACAATAAGAGTCCATTCCATAGCTGGAGTTTATAGTTTTGACAGTCAATGCTCCTTAAATATCTCTTCATTTTGGTCCAACCACAAACCCCAAAGTGCCGTCAAATTCACTGAGCTCCACGTCATAATTCCTTCATTTCATTTAAACATGTAAATATTGTTTGAAGGAGCTTCCAAAGAAAGACCATTCATCAATGTTTACCAATCACCAGGTATACCAAAAACCTTACACTACATTCCTCGCCATTTTACAGTCCTGAAAAGGTGCCTTTTCATGCAGCTCCTGAAATGAGTCACTTGTATTCATCTAAATAAGTTGTTTATATGTATACCACTTAAACCAGCAATGTTAAATAGAACCGAAGCCTTTGATACATAATTGGGCTGTCGAAAATGATAGTCTATTATTTCTATTTGGTGGTATTTGATCTTAAAGATTCTATATGTACTACTGCTGCCTGTTTTTAAGAAGTGTATTCTTGATACTGTTGATAACTACTCTCAGATGTCTGCTTTCATCAAATGTTTTTCCCCTCAATAATGTCCCCGTGGTTTGTGTGCAGCATGAGAGTTTGGGACCTACTGGTGGATTTAGTCATTATGTTTTTAAGAAACTTCATGAAAGCAAACAATTCTCTGAGTTGTTAAGGCTAGGGGAAGAATTTCCAGAAGAACTGTCCATTTTCTTGAAGGAGCATCCAGATCTTCTTTGGCTTCATGATTTGTTCCTTCACCATTTTTCCTCTGCGTCAGAAACACTTCATACATTGGCTCTTGCACAAAATGTGCAGTCTACTGCAGTTACTGAAGAGAAAGAACAGGTGCAATTGAAGTTAAAACTAACAGATAGAAAGAATCTTCTATATCTATCTAAGATTGCAGCCTTTGCAGGTATTTAGTTTTTCATGCCTTATGCTGATTATTTCCTTTCCTCATACTGTTTTTTATTTCTCTAGATGTTTTCATTATGTGATAGACAGTATTGTCAGATTTTGGGCTGTTTTTGTTCTCCATGTGAATTGAAGATCATCTCCATTTGATACTCTACTTAGATATTTGGTTATCTGGCTGCTGTTAGGTAGCCCTACCCATTCCATTAGTTACTCACTTAAAGAGTTATTTAAATTTAGTTATAGTTGGAGAGGTTAGGATATGAAGATATATAATATATAAATAACGGGAGGGCAAGTGAAGGGGAGCATCAGGAGATTGAGTGGAAGATCCTTCTAGTTCTTTAGTATGTTTTTAAAAAATAAAATAAAATTGGCGGAGTTCATTCCTCTTTATTGGAATACAGACCCGGTTCCTATCCATAGCATGTGAGGCTTTTGGAAGTATGATAATAGATCACATTGACATAATGACAGCAGCTTTGTTGTTCACTTTTGCGGATGGTTGGGAATTTTTGGAACACAACCTAGAAGGTTGAAAATCTTTTATTTGCTTCACCCATAAATGTGCTCCTTTGCTTACGTCATGGCCTATGCCGCTTACTATTCATAGATAAAACAAAATTCATCACATTCCTTAAGCATTTACTTAACATATGCTTTATATATGATTGGTTAGCCATTGATTTATATCATGTTCACCTTTAGATCTAGTTTTTAAATCACTGGAAAAATATCTGTGTTTAATTTTCAGACCGTATTTTTTCTAATCTGTATGCAACATTTCAATAGTAAATTCGTAATAAAGTGCATTTATTGATAAATACTTTTACCATCTCTTGTTCACCAGCTGGTAAAGATGCTGGTACTCAGGTGAAGGTGGATCGCATTGAGGCTGATTTGAAGATTCTAAAGTTGCAGGTAAATTTGAGGATAACTGAAGACATTAATGATACTTGGACTTCATAAAGTTACCTTCTCTTTGTTTTGATTGTATTTATCATTACTCATCGTGAATAGTAGACATTAATGAAACTTGGACTTCATAAAGCCGAAGTTTGAGAGCTAACTTGCTGTGTTGAGAGAATAAACATGAGCCTGATACAAAAATGCTTTAAGTTTTCAATTAAAATCATGTCAACCGGGTCCTATAGGTGTTAGGCAACCCCCCCACCCATTCAGTATCTCACGCGATAAGGTAGTTTTGGTTGGATATAGTTAGGTTAAGTTTGAGGGTTAGGCTGTAATGTATTTGAAGAAGAGGAAGGGATTGAAGGAAAATTATCTAGTCATTTGAGAAAGTGTTGGGGCCTTTGAACATAGGCTTGTCAAATCCTTAAGATCTACCATCTATACTGTAATGAAAGGGAATTCTTCCCTAAATTTTCTAATAGTATGTTGGGTTCTTATCAATTGGTATCAGTTCTTCATAGACTTTTTACAATGAAATTGTCTGCCTAATGGCAGATGAAGTCTTGTGACTGTTTTATGCGCCACTTATCTTTTGAAATTAGTATTTGCTTTGGATCATGAGAACTTGCCGCACCATGCACTAATAGATAAGCCTTGGCACATCCATTTAAGAATCCTTTTCATATATTTTTTACTAATACACTTAGCCTGCAGGAGGAAGTAATGAAACGTCTTACTTCTCTTGAAGATAAGCAACTTGGTGATGATCAGCTGCTTCATCCTGAAGACTTGATTAAATTGTGCTTGGAAGGTGTAGAGCGAGAGCTTTCGTTGTGGACATTTGATGTCTTTGCATGGACCAGTTCTTCGTTTCGCCAGACCCACAGAAAACTTTTGGAGGATTGCTGGAAGAAGGCTGCCAGTCAGGATGATTGGAGTAAATTCCATGATTCATACATGGTTGAAGGATGGAGTGACGAGGAAACCCTAGAGAGCTTGAAAAATACTATAATTTTCCAGGCTTCAAGCAGGTGTTATGGACCCCAAAGTGAAACCTTCGAAGAAGGGTTTGACCAAGTATTGCCCTTGAGTCAAGAAAACATGGAGACTTCTACTTTGGGGGATATGAGCTCTTCAGTTGAAACAATATTGATGCAGCACAAAGATTTTCCAGTTGCTGGCAAGCTGATGCTAATGGCAGTCATGTTGGGTAGTGAGCACCGTAGTGATAACAAAATAGAAGAAGGGCCTTCTCCTATGGAATAGTTTGGCCAAAGATCATTTCTAACCCGTAATACAAGCTGGTGCAGGTTTTGTGCTATCATGACATGTGAAATACAGATCTCGTGTTCGTCCCTCATTCTATTTATTGCATTTACCCTGGATGATGTTGATAGTGGTGCTGGGTAGAAGTTATGGTACAGAGACATTTACGCCAGCATCAAAAGTCAAGAGAAAGGGTTAAATGTAAAAGAATTTGTGTCTTGTTTACCATTTTAACACACCATTACTTCGACATGGTGACGAAACGACGAGCATGAACTGAAATGATGGCTTACTATTGATCAAATTTATAATGTACTTTGTCTTTTACCAATTTTTGTCTTTATTTTCATTATAAGTTGTCAACTTCAAACAAGCAGTACAAGTTACAGTTGTCCATTTTAACTCCCACAATTATTATTATTATTATTATTATTATTATTATTATTATTATTATTATTAAGTGATCTTGTAAAATTTAATACATCATGATTCATAATTTATATTAGATCTTTCTATTTTTTTTTTTATTGAAGTTCATTCTTTATTATTTGTCAAACAAAAAAATCTTTATCATTTTTCAAATTATTTATCCCAAACCAAGTAATATTTAAGATTTGTTTATTTAATTTAATAATAAATTTGATAAAAATTTATTCTTAGTGTTTAATTCCTCATTTGTGATAGGGAACTTTAGATTATAAAACTTTATCAAAAATAAATTATAAGTATTTAAATATTAAGTCCTTTAATTGTTATAAATGAAAATTATTTAAGGGTTTGTTATTTTGATATCTTTTTTTTTTAAAATATACCAAATTACTACACTATGAAAAAATAATATCAAATTGCCATATTTTTTGACACTAATAGATCATTGTATGCTCAGCCATCGACTTCCTAAAGACTTTTTATTTTTCAATTCAATAGAAAGTCGCATCCCCGGAATGTGACCATGTATTAGGTGTACAAAATTTTTTTTTCACATTTTTTGCAATTACAAAATTATTTATTTAATAAAACAAAAATAATTATAAAATAAATTATATTAATAAAAAAATTTAATTATAAATTGAACAAATAAATTACATTAAATTAAAAAAAAAATTACCACATAATGAAGAAAAAAAATACATCAAATTCAAATTTTATTATTATTTTTATTTATTAGATAAAAAAAATTATTACATTATAACACCTCATTTGTTTTGGCATATCTATAAAAAAAAATTAAAATACTATTAATAAAATAAAATACATTAAATTAGAAAATAAAATACAGGTTGATTGTGCCAAAAACAAACATGTTACTAATATTTTGGAGATAAATTAGTGTGATAATTTATCACATGTATCCAATTAACTTTATATATATATATATATATATATATATATATATATAT